>JAOXNR010054045.1:0-13161 GCA_028571225.1 Parsonsia alboflavescens | reverse complement strand
GTGATAGACTTCATATTGATGAAATCTATGTGTTTAGTCTCTAATTGGCATATTAGGTGGAACTACTTGAAGATTTGTACTATGTTTGTACCATGAATAGATATATGAAGAGATTTTGGAACATTTGACATATCGCCTGTTTTTAGATAAGCATAATGATGTCTATCTTGATAATTTGATGAGATTTAGGATATGTGAAGAGTATCTACTTATTCCTTTTATACATATGTTTAATGATTTTGATGGAGGACATGTACGTGCTATGTTAAGGGATTATATACTAGATTTATTGTGCTTGAATGCAATACTTAGAAAACCTATATTTCATGATTTTTGGGGTCATAGACCAATGATAATTATGTCTTATGCTTTAATTGATAGTACTTTATTTCTTTGTTGTTCTAAGAGACTTGTATTGTTTGTCTATGATGCTTCTTCTAATGAGTTAAACGAAGGAGAGAAGGAATACATATCTATCAAAGAAAGACCACCACCGTTAAAGAAAGGTATGGTAAGACATTGTCAAGTTCTAACTTCTATGAATTAGAATTTGGAGTTAATTGGCAAGTATTCTTTTGATTTTTCAATCCATGTTAGTGATCATTCTCTTTTCGATGTAGATCAAGCAAATTCGAGGACGAATCCATAGGTGAGGGGGAATTATGGAGATCAAGGAGCATACATAACTTAGCCTTCCAGTCGTGGATCTTCGATTTCCACCTTTGTTCATTCCATTTCAGCTTTCAATACATTACGAAGTTCTTCAACTTGCCAATCATCTTCAAGCATAACTTCAATCTTATCATGAACTTCAAGTTGTTTTTCATGGTCTAGCTTCAATACCATCCTTGCTACTTTCATCTTCAAAGTTCCATACTTATACTTCAAATATTGATCTTTGTACAAGAACTCCCAATCATTGTTAATATTATCTTCAATCTCCAAAAAGTTTTTCTTCATTCTTGATCTTCCAACCTTGTATTTGAAATACAAGCACTTGTACCTAACCTCCTTTCTTTCATAAACATCTTCATATGAGATCTTCCATGAAGACACCAAATTCCAGAAATGTATGATGCTGAAATGTGCTCTTCAACGGCGGATGAACCAAGGAAAGAGCTTAAGTTGTGGGTGATAGAAGACATCAAGGAGGAGTGAACAATCAAGGAAACAAGCCTTGGGAAGCATTGGAAGTTAGGCTGGACAAGCTGGACAAAATTGGCGAAATCTGTCCAGAATTTTCAAATTTAGTCCTCTGTTTTTGTAGCTTTGTAATCTTGACTTTAGTTGGACTTTTCCACTTATTGTTAGTTCCTCTGTTTATGTTTTAAGCTGGCTTAAGGTGGCAAATTAAGTCCTTAATCCTAATTGGGGAGAGAAAAATGGCATAGTTTCACCAAGAGCCGCGGCCTCAAGATGGTAAGTTCTAAAAATACTAGCGGCCTGAAGATGGTAACTTCTGATACCTAAAGGATGGGTCCCTAACCTCAAGTTGGCAAACCTCAACACTTGAAGGTCAAACTCACGACTTTTAGACGGTAACTTATAATACCTAAAGGTCACATAGGCGAGTTCCGAGATGCAAGTGGGTAAGGACTTTCTACCACCAACCACATGGGTTACGGACCTAGAGGTCATCAACCTTCGGATGGGCATAACAGAGGCCTCACTAGACCACGACCTATGATCTCATGAGTCCCAGCCTTGCTGATGAACTTTCCATGCCGCGACCAAGTGTGCATAACTTTGCTTGAAGCCGAAGAATTATAAGCTAGCTTGTGGCTCTCAACTAGAGACTCGAATGGAAAGGTACCCTTGAAGTTAGCTGCTATAAGGAATCGATAGACCCAGTAGCTACAATGACTTGAAGATGGTAGTTTAGGCACCAACAACCTGTGAGCTCACAGGGCCTAAAGGGGGGTAATGATGGGTGAAATGGGTAGGAATCAGACAGAAGTCAACCCAAATGGACCAGGGGACCCCATGCCTTCAACACTTGAAAGTTAGACTCACAGAGTCAACGAGAACACGTGGGCAAGCAACCAGCTACCACCGACCTCCCAGGTCACTGACCTCCTAAATGAGCTCGAGTTGAGGTCTTGCCAGACCCGACTTCGACTTGGCAAGCTTCGATCCAAATCATAAATCTTTCATGCCACTACCATCAATGCGCAACTCCTAGCCACTCTAAGGAGCCAAGGATCACTCAGCATAACCTCACCAGAAGAGATGCTCAAGATCCTCATCATCTACGGGGACGTCGTGAAGTTGGTCTGAAGGTCGGTAAGTGAGCTCTTAGCTCCCTCGGAGACGTGAATGGCAAGATCTCTCATTCCAGGGAAACTCCATGATCTTAGGAACAATTGGTGGGATTCAACTGAATCCTATAATTATCCTAACCGCCTACTGTTACATAAGGCAGAGCCCAATTCCAGGAGGTCACTAACTCCCTCTCACTCTCTAGTTAAACAAAATACACAATCAATCTAAAAAAGGAAGGAGAAAAGTAGAGAACTAAGCCTTCTAGTTTTTTGAGAACTGTCTTTACCGGAAAACTCTCCTAGAATACTAATTTAGGCATCGGAATTCTTCCCTGGGTGACAGCCCATTCCGGTCACCTCTTTTTCTTATCTTCTTAGGCTACTGATCGCGAAGCTCCGTCAGGATCTGTGTGGTGACCCGGTCCAACCCTTTTGGACCTCATCGGTTATAGAGAGAGATTTTGACAGGTAAACAAACATCTTTCAATCTTTTTTTGATAGAGCTCAAGAGTGGAGTTCGGGTCACCCCAAAACCGCAATGACTGCAACGATTGCAAAATGAGAAGAAAGTAAGCAAGTCACTAGAGAGGGCTGTTGCCCAGGTGATCCAGACGGAAAAAAACTTGCGTGGCTTGAGTTTTGGATGAGATGCGGAAATCTCAAATTTCGTAGATTCAACGAATACTTGAGGGTTCGTTCTTGTTCAGAAACTTGTAAAACAAGAAACGGAAAAAAAACTTGATTCAAAATTCCTTCTAATCAAACTTCAATTTAAATAGTTAGAAGCCGAAAAATTAAATCAAGTGAAGAATAATTTTTCGAAGTAGTCTTAAAATCTGGGTAAGTCAAAAATTGGAAACTTTAATTGATCAAAATTTGTGCAAACTATCAGAAAAACAATTCTTGAAAGCCAAAAACATACCTTAAACTTAATCAGAATCAAAAAGTAAAGAAATGGCTAAAATACCCCTAGAAAACAATGAATTATGAAACTGTCACTTAAAAACTGAAAAATTACGACAATGCCATTGAAAATAGAAAAATGCCCAAAACTCCATCAAAATGACTCCGGACCAATTGCCTTGGGAATCGTGTCCGGCATCATGTCGGTATTTGAAGCAGCTCCCGTCTTCTTCTTTGAACTTTCTGACCGTCATGGAGTTGATGGTGGAACCAAAACTTGCTGAACCGAAGCATCCGAAGCATGCCCCACATTTGAACCATCTTGAGCCGAACCAGCTTGATCTGAAACCAGCTCTGCATCAACAGGGAAGAGCTCCGATGCCTAAGTCAGTATTCTAAGAGTAATTTGGTGTAATTAATTCTCAAAAAGACTATCCCAATCCGTAGACTGATTATCATTTGATTATATATTAAGAAGAAATTAGTTACCTTTTAGATTAGGGCTTTTCTATTCAGTGACAGTAGGCATTTAGGATAATTGTGAGATTATATCGAATCCCGTCAATTTCTCCTAGAATCGTGGAGTTTCCCTTGATAGAGATATCTTGCCATTCGAGTCTTTGTCGAGAGATTCAAGCTCACTAACCGACCTCTAGACCAATTTCGCGACCTGCCCGTGGACGTCATGGGTCTCGATCATCTCTTCTGGGAGGTTGTGCCGAGTGATCGTAGGCTCCGAGGAGATGTTCGGAGTCTTGCACAATTTAGTCTAGGCATGGAAGAGGTATCAGACGGATTCGAGCTTACCAGGTCGAAGGTCGTGGTCTGGTAAGACCTCTCTCCGAGCTCATTTGGTAGGTCGGTAACCTGGGAGGTCGATGGTAGTAGGTCGGTGCCTATCTATCCTTGTGGACTTCATGAGTCTGACTTTCAGGTATTGAAGGTGGGGGCCGTGAGTATATTTAGGTTGACTTCCTTCCGGATCATGCCAGTTTATGTTGACTGGTTCGGATCGTACCCGTTTATCCCATCATTTTCATTTTGATAATTCCATGTTCAATTTTACTACAAAAAAAAAAAAAAAAAAAAAAATTCTTTCTACAATGAAAGAAAAAAAAATTGTCTTTTCATTGTATTAACAAGCAAAATAGTTTAGGGGATTTTTTTTCCCCTGAAAAAATAAAAGACTTAATATAATGTTAAACCCCTCACCTTGGCACAATAGATCTATGGAGCACTTGAAATTTTATTTTACCCCATTAAGCTCCTCAACTTGGTATAATCACTCCATTGAGACCTTATTCTTTTATTTTAACCCATTATATCTGAAAACATTCACATATTTATAATCACATAATTGAGTCACATTAGTTCAAATTTCAATAGAAATCATAAAATCTATTTTAATATTAGGTTATATTTCAGTCAAACTATAGATTTACTTATTTAATTATTTAAAAAATAATTTTTTTGTTTAAAATAAATGTTAAAAAAATAATAAATAACTATTAATCATTATACTAAAAATTATCTTGTTGCGTTTCTATTATTACTAAATATTTATTATCTATAGTATTATAAGGAAAATTGGAGCGTTAAGGTTTTGGTGACTTTGGTTCTCTTTAATTCTTTTTGGTACGTTTAGTCCCCGAACTATTTTTGAATTGCTAAATACATCATTTTTCACATTTTCGGTGCAATTTTGTCACCATTTTGAGGATCAAAGTCACTCAAATGTACCTAAAATATGGCTAGACTGGTGTCGAAATTGCATCGAAACTGTGAAAAGGGACCTGTTTTGCAATTCAGAAATATTTCGAGGACTAAACGTCCCTAAAAAATTTAATGATGACCAAAGTTACCAAAACATGAAATTTTAGGGACGTAACTCACCAATTTTTGTATATATAATTTATATTTTTAATAAATTTTTTTATTTAATTATATTAAATTGAGATTTAACTACAATTGGACCATCAAAACTTGAATTAGTAAAAAATTTTCGATTTGATATTCAGTCTAGGTATGAAAACATTACTCTAAATCATTTTATGATTAAAGAGAACAATGAGATAAATTCAAAAGGATGAGGTAAGTTTATTATTTGGAGAGCTTATGCGAAGAATTTGAGATATATCAAGGGTTCAATGGGTTAAAATAGAAGGTTGAGGGTTTAATAGGGTGATTAGTTAAAATAAAAGTTCAAGGGCTCAATAGGGCAAGTGTAACAAAGTGAGAGGCTTAATAATGGATTAAGCAAAAAAAAAAAAAAAATGTTACATTTGCCAATTTTAGCCTTTTGAATGGTTCATTTTCACATATGCCCACTTTTGTGCAAATTTTCAAATTTATCCACGATACCCACTTGAACATATAAACATCCATTAAAAAACCTTAGCATAACTTCACCGGTGATATTATTTGTTGTTTCATTTGAATTTTTTGGTGTTTATGGGCTATGAAAAATTGAAGTTTATTTTACTCGTTCATACATGTGTTGCCTTGAATTGTTGTTTTGGACTTCTTTGCATTAATTTGGATTGAAAATAATGGTTCGAAAGTGTTAAAATGAATGATAGAAAGTTGGAGCAGACGATTTTCAGTTCAAGTGAAACTGACCCAAAAACAGTGAAATTGAGCTGGTTTTACTATGATTTAAGTGAAATTGGCTCAAAACTTGAATTGGTTTCGCCCAAAATTGGCTAAAAAATTAAACTAATTTGATACTTAAAAGTCAATAAGTTAAGTGAGTAAAGATGAAAAGTGAATAACCAAATTGAATAATTTTAAAATTTTGAATAAAAGTGAATAAATTTTAAAATCTACATAAAATTGGATAAATTTGAAAAGAAACTACTCGTACATATGAAAACGACCCATAAAACCTTAGAATTCTTGAATTCAATAAATATATATTTATATATATAAATATATATTGTTTTTAAAGAGATATAAATAAATATATATATATATATATATATATTTATATATATATATTTGAAAACAATCAGTCAATGGGGAGAGTGGGAATTTGTATGAACTCTACAATGACATCGGCTTTTAGGAAGTCGACAAACAAGTACTACACCAGCCCATTGGACATGTATGTATTGTATTTTTAATTGGGGCCGATTGAGTGGCTTTGTTAAGCTTCAAAAGACAAAACTCAGTCTCTGATCAGAACTTCCGCAGATGTCTCGTTTGTTTGGCAACAACCAAGGATGCAGTTAGGGCTGTAAACGGTTCCAAACAGGCCTGGTACACAAGCTTTCGACCACAGATTCATTAAGAATTCTATATAGCCAAATCTGTCTATATTTACCTGGTGGGTAATAAAAGAATAGTTTCGATTTCGCTCATAAGGATTTGGTTCGCGAGTCGGGTATATCCAATCCCAATTATTTGAAAAAGAAAAAGAAAAAATAAAACCTGTTTATATATTCTCAGTTGAAACTAATCAATTGACAATATAAATAAATTGAAAAAACTGTTTAAAATACACTCTAATAATAATAATAACAACATAACTTGATAATAACATAATCCAAATATTCAAAATTACAAACGGTCAAGGCCAAAATGACAATATAAATTCAAAGTCACAGTAATATTAATAACATAAAAACAATTAATTTTATCCTTAATACAATCCAAATTTATAGTCAACATTTTCATTAAATCTAAAATTTAGAATTTCTCCGTGATCCCTCCTTCACAGCTATTAATGGTGAATATATGAAAAATACCCCATTAATTTTAGTTAGTGGTAATATTTATGAACAATAAAAAGAATGATCATAATACTAATAAAATACAAATAATAAAGTTGATTAGAAATATAAATACCCGAATCTCGCAAAAAAAAAAAAAAAAAAAAAGATCCATGATGAGAAAATTGACCATACCAAAAATAGCTATGCTTAGAGATTTAAATGGCAATACCTAAGATGAGAGTTCAATCCACCTTAGCAATTTTAGCCAATAAAACACCCTCAATATCATCATCAATTAACTCTGAAAATAAATCAAATCAAAAGCAATGATAATAAAATTAAAACTCAAAATATGAATGAATCAAATATCTTTGTACTTCTCTTTTTCTTTAATTCGATCCAATCACTTGTAGTTATCAAAGCTTTCACCACATTAAGAAGTAGTGAGGCATGAGATTCATCAATTACCCTTCCTCCAATAATGAATGCAGATTCAGAAGCAACCGTAGTACCTGGAATAGATAAAATATCTTGTGCCATCTTTTCTAATGTGGGCAATTTTGGAGAATTGGCCTTTCACCATTCCAAAATGTTGAAGGTCTCATTCCTTGGAAACACTAGTTCTTCCAAATACAGATCAATTTTAGATTTCTAATATACACAATGAGAAATAGAATGAGAATTCTTATACCATTTGTCAAAAGTATTTAACTCGTTTGCACTCCCTTCATTTGTATTTCCTGATGCATAATTTTCATCAAAACTCAGAGACCTCAATCTTTCACCATACTCAAGATACAAATCTCGAAAAGCATTATTAACTCTCTCAATATAAGAATCAGCAGTCTCACCATAAATTTCAGTATAATAAAACCGAACCAAATCCATCTTAAATCGAGAATCTAGAACTATAGCAATTCCCAACACCAAACAACATTCCTCCCAATTTTTAACAAATTTATTCTTTATAGGACTAGCCATATTTCTAATGCAATCACGCTTGCAATTTTCCCATTCCTTCAACTTTGGTTGAATTCTCACACATCAAGAAAGAATACATTTGCAGTAAGAAAATGAGTACCATCAAAATGAGTTGTAGCCTCATAAAATGATCTTAAACAACCATGAATCAGTGAAGCAACCTCCTATTCCTCTTCACTTGGATTAAACTTATAACTCTTATCCATTTGTTCAAGTTTATTGAATGCTTCTTTAAGTGGTAGTGCAGATTCAAGCATTAAAAAGGTAAAATCCAATCTCGTTGGGACATTCAAAGTAATCTTTTTCTTGTTTTTTCAACTTGTTGTAGTGCACATTCAAACTTTTGACATCAATTACAAGATTTTTTCAAATACTTGCATGATTATCTAATTTTACAAAGTAAATCACCAATTTGATTAAGACCATCTTGCACAATCAAATTAAGAATATGAGCTCTACAATGAACATGAAAAAAATCTCCATTCAAAGGAATCAATGATTTGTCAAGCACAGATTTCAAATTACTAACCATCGAATCATTTGAAGATGCATTATCCACAACCATAAAAAATAATTTCCTATCCAAATTCCATTCCAATACAAGTTCTTTGATAAATCTAAATAAAGTGTGATCATCATGGGGAAACTATAAGAAATAATCTTTTTCCTCAACATCCAATTGTCATCAATAAAATGTGTATGCCCTGTTAGAATGATCAGAAGTCCAAATACTCGTAGTAAGAGTGACTTTACAAGTGCGATCATCCAAGTAGTTATACAATTTTTCTTTCTCTTCTTTATACAAAGCAAGAACATCCGATCTAATTGTGTTCTGAGAAATAATCTTGAAATTCAGATTTAAACCATTACAAAATACCTCAAACCATTCATGTTCAGACATATTAAAAGGATTAATTATGCTTAATTATTGCCCTTGCTAAATCCCTCCTACCCCTTTCTTAATCAAATTTATATTTTTGAACTTCCATTTTTCTAGTATATGCATTATTTCTAGCTTGGAGAGTCATTTTTCCAGATTTCTTGTATATCCTATGAACACAATTATCTAAATGTTTCTTCAAATGAGTTTTCCCTAAAGAACCTGATCTAGAAAGTTGCTTTTGACACCAATTACATTGTGCAAAAATTGCTCCAGAAGGAAAAGTAAATCTAGTCATGTCACCCCATACCTTAGAAGTTAACTTCCTGGAAACTTTCGGATCCTTATCATCACCTCCAACTTAATTTGAAATTCCCTCCTCAATAACTGGATTTGGAGTTGGAGTTTCATCTGTGGATGCTTTGGAACTCGACGTTTGTGGTTGTGATAGTTCTACAAGTGTACTTGATGACATCCTACAAAAAAATGTTAAGATTATTTAAAAAACCAAAGAACAATAGAATCTTTCAGTAATTTAAAAATAACTTCTTATACGACAAAAATCCATATATTCCTTGTAATTTACTGTATTTTTTTTTCTTCTGAATATCTGAAGTTTTTCATGCTTCAAAATATGAAATAAGAAATTACAATGTCACTTGGCTAAAGTACACATTTTTTAAATTAAAATTTCACTGATTACTTATATAATGAAATAAAACTATATCACATTAAATCTATAGTGATTACTTAAATAGTAATAAATAAAATAATTAGATTGAAAATATTGAAGAAAAAAGAATTGAATTTGCCAAACAAGAAACTTTAAACAAAACTTAAAGCTCTTCTTCGAGTCTACAAAGTGTTCTATCAACCTAAACAAGAATCTCAAGGAAACTAGAAACAAAAATCTAGAAAGGAAATACTTAATTTTTTCTGCAAGACTATAGAGTGTTCTCTATTCTCCCTGTTAGTTCTCAAGACTCTTTGATCTTTGTAGACAGTACTGAGTAGCCAAGGGCTATGACTTGCAGCGATGCCGATGCAGACACCAACAACGGCAGGAGATGACTTCAAAGGCAGTGACTTCAGTAGCAGGTAACAACGATTTCAGTAGCGGCAATAGAGGAGACTTCAGTAGCAGATGGTGACTTCAGCGATAGCCGTGGCAACATCGATGACATCAGCGGTTGTGGTGTGGATGAGTAGAAGCGACGACTTATAGGATTTTTTGAGACTGAGAGGAGTGAGGCTAAGAGTCTACGAAGGGTTTTTGTTGTTCGTGAGAGAATGAATGTGAGAAGTGAGTGTGTAATTGGGATAAAGCTACAAAAATTTAGGGTTGAAATTACAACCATTGGATTAAAACATATCTAATGGCTACTAGTTAATGTCTAATGATATGTGTATAAATAAATAAATAAATATATATATATATATATATATCTATATATTTATATATACAGGAATTTTATTATGTGCACCATTAGTGAAACGACGTCGTTTCACTTATCTGTCTAAGTGAAACGACGTCATTTCACTAATAGTGCACATAATAGAAATCCTGTTTATATATATATATATATATATATATATATATATATATACGGTTTTTCTAAGGCGCACTCCGGAGGGTGCCTTAGTACGCGCTCCAACCGTTACCGTAACGGAATTTTTGCTACAGTGCTCATGCAGCCAATCAAGCAGAGCAAGAATTCCGTTACGGTAACTGTTGGAAAGCGCATCAAGGCACCCTCCGGAGGGCACCCTAGCAAATTCGATATATATATATGTTTTAATATATAATACGCGGGGTCGGGTCCTAATTGGGTTCGGAATAGCTTGTACTAGGATTGGGCCTGTTTGTAACAGTACTTTCGGGTCTAGGTCTAAAAAAAGAAGTACAAGACCCGAGTTATACAGGTCAGTACCTTGTCAGGATCCAGGTAAATGGGTACCATTGACAGGCCTAGGTGGAGTTCTACGTTTATCAATCTCCATAATCCATTCTGATTTAAATAATACTTTCTCTATCCAAAATTGAATATTCCATTTCTAAAAATAAGTAATTTTTATTTATATAAAGTTTCATTACCTCCCTAATCAATTTAAGGATTTACTGTTATTGACTTAAACATCAAGCTATTATTATAAGGATGAAAAGGATAAAGTAGTATACTATATTTAAGTCAAACACACTTTTTAATTTTTAATAAAATCGAATTAGAATATTCAATTCCGGACAAAGGAAATAATAATAAAATAGTACTAAGAATGTGACCTAGAAGTTAGGAAGGTGGGCTACACTCTTTCCTCGACGACTAAGTCTTATTGCATACTCTAATTTTGATGAGTCAACTTATAAGGAACTAGCTTCTTACAAGATGAGTCTAATTCTGAGTGGACTAGTCAAAGTGTTTGTAATTAATTTGACCGGTATACCATTTGTAAATTAAAAAAAAAAAAGAGAGAAAAAAAACCTATATCTCATAAAATCTAAATGAGACAAAACTACCCTCCCCTTTAATGGTGAAATTGGCTCAAATACTCCCTCCGTCCCATGAAGATAGTCTGTGTTTCCATTTTCTTTTATCCCAAGTTATAGTCTAATATCTTTTTGTATGAGAGGTAGCTATGACTTAAAAAACTAAATTATCCTCATTAATTTCTTCTTGATATCTACTATTTTCAATTTCAACATATTCCATTAAATGTACTTAGAATTTATTAACATCTTCAATAAATTACATGTGGGGTATAAAAGTAAGATTATCTTTAAAAATGATTAGATTAACTACTTTTCTTAATCTGTGAAAAAAAAAAAATTAGACTATCTTCATGGTACGGAAGGAGCAGCAAACATGTGTTTAGTTGAAGATTCATTTTCAATAAACAACAACGATGTCATTTCTTAGTGCTAATAGATTTGCTCTTGATTTTCGCATCTTCATTCAGTAATGAAAGTTCAGAGTGCAAGAAACTTCCGTCTCGAAACATCAAAGAAATTTCTCTAGTCTTGGAAGAGAGCAACTAAGCCAGTGAACTATAGGGTAATTAATCTTGATTTCTCTTAATTTAATTTTTTTTTACTATAGGGTAAAAATTACCCCTCGGTACAGAAAAACAAGTTGAAGCAGTGCCTAAATTTACCGTGGATCTTTTAAAATATTGCCCCCTCTATTCTTATTTTATAAGTCAGTGGCAAAAAATTTTCTAAAAATTAAGTTGATATATATATATAAAATTTTTTTTCTTAAAATACTTCTATTTATGATTATAGTCAAATTGACAACCATGAGTTGGGGAGTGAGAAAGAGAGCGATAAAAGATAATTAATACGATAAAAAAAAATTTAAAAAAAAGAAATACTTATAATAATGATTTATAATTAGTGATAAAAAAGTGAGTTCAAATAACTTATAACCATTTACGAAGAAAGTATCGTTTTGCTATTATATTTTTCTCTGTACAAATTTTAATGTTAATTTTCTAGGATTATTTAAACTCAATTAATTAATCCGAATGAATCTACAAACTGACTCAACCTCACTTTTCAATCATAAATAGAATTGTTTTATCATTAGAGAAATTTTGTGAATTTCAAATTACCTTTTATAAATAGTTAAAGTGAAAGGCTAAAATAAAACTAGTTATTTTAACCATTTTTTTAATGATACATTTATTTATTTTGAATAGAAAATTTAGACAGATAATAAAACTTAAAGGTAGTAATAGTACGTATATTAGTTGAAGATAGAAATACATATTATGTCTAGACATGGCTCCTAATTTTCTAACCCTTTTTATGCACCATATATTCTATATCACTACGAAGAATGATAAACATACATGTATATATGTTATTAATAAAATTCTAAAATCATATATTAAATATTAAATTGGGTAATGTATATTATTTTATTGAATGAAATAAAAGATAATATTGGCGGGAATAGCATATCCGAAACCTCTTGTTATCAGATAGTTACCGGATTTTCGTCCGTATACGAAAGAAAGAATTTGCCAGGAACCTTCGTCTGCTTCTCTCACCATCTTAATTGGCTTCACGGTAAGGAAGAACGTGCAAAATTGTACGTCAAATCAAATCCCTCGCCCGAAATCTCACTTTAAATAGAGAACATGCACCACCTTATTCAATCACAACAAGAAGTACAACTGCAAATTAAGGAGGTAACTGAGAAAATCTGAAAGAAAAAAAAAATTTAAAAATGGAGATTTCAGAAATAAGGAGCTGCGAAGCACTGCCTCTCCTGTCGATGAATCACGTGTCCTTGGTGGTGCGGTGCGTGTGGACATCTGTTAGGTTCTACGAAGATGTTTTGGGCTTTGTTCTCGTCAAACGTCCCTCTTCTTTCAATTTCCGTGGAGCCTGGTTGGCCTTCTAAATTCAATATCTATAAGA
>JAOXNR010054044.1:0-13161 GCA_028571225.1 Parsonsia alboflavescens | reverse complement strand
ATACCGGTCCAACCATTAAACCTTGAACCAGTAACTTTTCCGGTTCAATGACCGGTCCGGTTCTGAAAACATTGACTCTCAAGGAATTTTAACGAGTGAGTTCTCTTTTTCCTTTTACTGCTTTCTGGAAAAATTTCATATTTTCCTCTTTCCGAGTCAAAAATGTCTAATGCGCCTCTTGCTGAGTCCTCTGCTTCTAGCACTCCCTCTCTCCCCTCTATAGAAGTAGAGCTTCCTTTCCCCCTTGCTGACCTGGAGAATGGGGTGTTTTATTTTCCCCCAATTTCTGTGAAGGCCTATCTAGTCAAAAGTAAGGTTTACTAGCATTCTAAGTAGGAGGTCTTCTCCACGTCTTCTTCTTTAGGACCCATTGAAATTTTTAAGATTAGTGGGGAGAGGGGACTGGAGAAAGGCAGCATAGGCTCCGTTGAGGAGGGTCAGCATCCTTGTAGTTGGCATGATAGACACATAGTCCTCTACATCGCTAGCCTCAGAGGGGGCTGGGCATTCTTCTGCCCCCTTTGCACCCCTTGTTCTTCGATATTACCTATTTTTGGGGCTTTCCCATTGCCCAACTTGTTCCTAATTTTGTGCTGGAAGTAGTCGTTTTCATTGGGACCTACCACCTTTACTGAGTTCCAGTCTCCTTGGAGCTCTTGAGGTGCTTCTTTAGGGTAGGTGTCTCCTCGACACCCAAAAATGTCACTGTAGGGTACCTTCAACTCGACCCTGGATACAAGCTGGTAGGTCCTTTCCAGTCCTCTATAGGGGATTGGAAAGATTCTTTCCTTTTTGCTAAACTTCCCAACAATCAGATCCGGCCGAGCCTTATCCGGACTAGAACATGAATAATGTTTTTTTCAACAAGCTCCCTACTGTATCATGTGAACAAAAGAGGGACGGGGCCACTTTGATTGGCCTGGTCAACTCTGATAATGTCAAGGTCGGGTGTAATTTGCCGACCTTACTTGTTACTTTCCTTCAAGCTAGTCCAGCAGACTGCGACCTCCAATCTATCAGGAGAGCTATGGGGATTCCTTCTTCTGGTAGGGAGCTTCTTTGTTTTATTTTTGCTTTCATTGAGTTTGTTTCAACTCTTTCATGCACTAAAATTTTTTTAATTTTTTATATTTTGACGGCAATAAGGATCACTTCATTTCTTCTAAAGTCTACTCCTCCCAGAGCTCCCGCTGGTGGAGTTATTAGCACCGCTGGTGCCTCCTCTACCACTGCTGTTGCCACTCCGGCCAAGATCCCTATCCCCCAATCTCGGGGAAAGAAGATTGCTAAGGCCGATCGGACCTAGACTGCCCTAAATATGAGGGCCAAGGTCATTGCTTTGCGGGCCTTTGAAAGGCTTATGAAGAATACAATCTCCTCTTCTTCCCCTTCTTCTCAATCTACGCCTTTTGAGAGGAGGACTCATCCAACCTCCTTATGTAAGGGGAAGGCTCCGGCGACCTCAAGGTCAGGGCTGGAGTTCAATGGCTGCGTGATCGAGGAGGTCGCAATCACTTTGAAGAGGTTAGGGAATGCTTCCCTGACCGCCCATACTGACGAGAGGACTGCATGGTGGGTCCCTGACCTCGCAATGGAGTCCTTAAACTAATTGTTCTAATGGTTGCACTCCCAGTCATTTCTTATGGATTGTGTACCCCTAGTTGATCCGGAAATATGCCGACAACTTATTGATAATGAACTTGACAGATATACAACCTCTCTCCACATTGCAGTAAGTCTATTTTATTTTTATGTTTTTTGCAGTTGATTCTGTTTCAACTTGTCTTTAGTGCTGACCTCCTTTTTTCTTTGTTGTAGAATCATGTTTTCCTTGGCGAGCGGCTAAGGAGATAGGAAGAAAGGGCAAAAAAGGATCAGGAGTTCTCTGCCCTGATCTCTGAACTCCAGGATGAAAAGGCTCACCTAGTGTAGGAGAATGCTGAGAGGCCAATGCCTCCTACACTGAAGTGTTCAACCTTCCGCAGGAGTGCAAGGGAAATTGGAGAGGTTAGAGCTGAGAACCAAGCCATGTCTTCAGCTCTGGGAGATGCTATTCAGAAGAATGAGCAGTTTTTCATGCTCGACAGCTAGCAGAGGGAGCTTGTTTAGGAGCTTGAGGCTCGGTTGGGGGACCTCCAGGGTATCTGCGATGATGACGACAATCTTTCCTTGGCCAAACTCGATTGAATCCCCACCTTCCAGGACTAGATAGATTTCTTGCTGCTAAATTTAAATGATGGGGTTTTATGTGGAGGTCACAGATAAGCTCCTTGAGCTTAACTCGGAGATGAAGACTGACGCTAAACTTGATGCTCAACTCTACCATCCAGAGTCAGTCGTCCCTTTTCCATGGGAGCAAGAAACCTCGATCTTGCAAGAGGAGGTCGCCACAGTAGAGGTCTTGGCTATGGTTATCTAGGCTAGTGAGGGCCCTTTTGGGAAGGGGAAAGAGCCAATGGAAGCTTCTGCTGATGTGGAGGCCGCAGGAAAGGTGGTTCTGGACATTCCTCCCAGGGGCTATGCTCTCCCCGAAGGTATGATTATGCCTAGCTGTGGAGACTTGATTACTCAATACCCTTTTCATCTCCTACATGCTGATTTTAACGAGGTACTCGACCTTTTCTAAGATGCTCATCTGTCCTTAGGTAGACCTCCATTTGACAATATTGTTGATTACCTCACAGGTCCCTCAAACGTCGTTGGCCCAGAAGTAGCTGCGGAGGATGAGGATCCAGAAGATGATGATGAAGAACCCCTCAGACACTGCCGGCCGAGAAAGTAGCGTGGAGAAGGAGGCCCTACCAAAGTCACTGGAGGTTCCCAAAGATGACGAAGAGGAAGACTGAGCTCTTGTCATAGAATAGGGTCTTCCACAGTCTTTGCTTCTTCACATTTGTAACATTGAATATTCACCTCTTTACATTTCTGTTTTATTGTATTGAATATTTTTGTTAGAGGTCTGTTTGTGGCCTGTTTCTTTAGATCAACTGTTTTTTCCCCAAATATCTTATCTTTACCTTAACACTTAGAACTTGCATAATAGTCTGAATCGACTTTGAAACTAAGGCAAATAAGATGAAATAAGATCTGAATAGGCTCTAAAAACTTATTTTTTATTCAAGCCTTGTCTACATTAAACTGAAGTGGTCACTGAGGTCACCTCACTACTCTATGAGCTCTTTTCAAACAGTTTCCCGAGTTGTATAGCGAATTTGTGAGGTATGAGAAGTTCTTAGAAGCCTTAAGCATAGAATTTCTTTAGATGGCAAATATTCCAAGGTCTTAGGAGTTGTCTTCCTTCGAGATCACTGAGCTTATAGCTCCCTCCCTCTTGGACTTCTTGGATTATGTGAGGTCCTTCCTAGTTTTTTTGCAGTTTGGTCAGTTTTCCTTGTTTCCCAACATCTAAACTTTTGAGGACCATTTCTCCAATAGTGAAATGTTTTTCTTTCACTTTTCTGTTGAAAAAATTTGTGACTTGCCTTTTATATCTCCTATCTGCTTCCCTGGCTTTATTTCTAACCTCTTCAAGGAGGTCAGGTCTGCCCTTCTCTCCCATTCGTTTAAGACTGAATCATATTCGGTCAGTCTTAGGGGCACCAAAGCATAGACTAAATGGTGTTTCTCCAATAGCTTTCGTAGGTGTAGTTCTGCATGCCCACAAAATGCTTAGAATTTCTTCTGGCTGGGAAGGTTTGCGACCTGTCTTCTCGAGCTCGGTGAGTGTTTTCTTAAGACCTTCCAGAATGGTTCGGTTTGTAACCTCAACTAGTCCGTTAGCTTGGGGTTAAGCTACATTGGTTGACCTCTGTTCAATATTCAAGTTTTCACATAAAGTCTTGAATGGGTTGCCGATGAATTGTTTTCCATTGTTCAAAATAATAGCTCGGGGAATTAAAATCTGCGTACGATGTTTCTTCATACAAAGGACTGGACTTTTGGCAATGAAATTATTGCCATTGGCTCAGCTTCAACCCAGCTGGTGAAGTACTCTATGGCAACAATTAAGAATTAGACACCCTTACTCCTTTTTGGAAGGGTCCTAATATGTCGTTACCCCAGATGTCAAAAGGTACCGATGCATTAATGGATTGATACCTTGTTGGCGGCACATGTGATTTGTTTCCGTGCAACTGGCAGCTCGTGCATTTCTATATGACCTTCTCAATGTCAAAAACCATTGAAGGCCAATAATACCTCATCTTTAGTATTTTCATAGCGACAATTTTTGCTTCTATGTGTGATCCACATATTCCACTATGTACCACTTCAATGACATACTCTCCTTCTCCTTGGCTTAGGCATTTTAGGAATGGCCATGTGTATGACCTTCTGTACATCTTGTCACCTCCTATCAGGACATAGTAAGGTGCCTTCTTCTGCACTTGGCATGCTTCTTTGGGATCTTGCAGAAGGTCTCCATTCTTGAGGAATATGTAGATTGGATACCTCCAATCTACTTGATCCTCTATAACCAAGTTCTCTTCTTGGTTTATGCTGGGAGAGTATAATTGTTGCACCAACAGCTTGGTTTTTGTCCCTACTATCTCTCGGTAGACTTTAGATAGTGCGTTTACTTCTGCATTCTGCTCTCTAGGTATTTGCTCAATGAGGAAATGCTCAAGTTTGGAGGTTATATCTCTTACTCTTCTGAGATATTTGCTCATGTTCTCCTCTCTAGCTTTATATTCTCCAGCAACTTGGCTGGTTATAACTTGTGAATCAGTTTTGACTTGCAATTTTTGCACTTTTAAAGCTCTTATGAGTCTTAGACATGCTAATAGAGCTTCATATTCTGATTTGTTATTCGAGGCTGGGAAGTTGTACTTCACAGAGTAAAGGATTCCCACTCCTTCATGGCTAATCAATACGATTCCCACACCTGAATTTTCCTTTTCTGTGGAGCCATCAGGGTATATGGTCCAAATATTAATTTCACAAGTGCTTGTGAGCTCCAGTGGAGCTCTTGTGCATTCTTCTACAATGTCTGAGAGAGCTTGAGCTTTGATTGCTTTCCTTGGCTCAAATTCAATTTGATATCCCAAGAGCACGAGAGACCACTTCATCGTCTTGCCCGATGGCTTAGTTTTTGCCAGAGCTTGTTTTAGTGGTAGATTGGTTAACACTCTTATTTGGTATGCTTCAAAATAGGGCTTAAGCTTCCTTAAGGTAATAACAATCAGGTACAAAAAATTTTCGAGGTCTGAATATCTAATTTCAAAACCTCTGAGCTGATCTCTCTACTAGTAGCAATGAGCTGATTGCCTTTTCTGTTACACTTAGGTACATCAAAATCTCCTCCGTTGACCTCAGGAAGAGGGGTTCAGTTGGCCTCACTAGGAAATCTTTCAACTTGCCGAAAGTTGCTTGGCAATCTTCAGTCCAATGAAAATCTTTCCACTTCTTTATGGCATCATAAAATTTTTCTCCTTTGTCAGCCATTTTGTAGATGAAGTGCCCTAATGCCGCCATCTATCCCATCAGACTTTGGACCTCTATAATATTTCTCGGAGGTTCCATGTCTAATAGTGCTCTTATTTTATCGGGATTGGCATCAATGCCTCGTTCTGATATCATAAAGCCTAGGAATTTACCTACCAAGACCCCGAAGGTACATTTCTCAGGGTTGAGCTTCATATGCGTAGCCTTCAATGTCTGAAATGTCTCCTTGATATCTTCAATGACGTCTTCATAGGTCTTGGACTGTATCACGATTGTGTCCACATAGACCTCGATGTTCCTCCCGAGCTGGTTCTTGAAGACCTTGTGCATAGCCATTGGAATTCTGCCCTTGCGTTCTTCAGACCGAATGGCATCTTGGTGTAGCAGTAGGTTCCGACCTCTGCAATGAACGAGATCTTTTCCATATCTTCTGTTTCCATTGGAATTTGGTGGTACCCCTTGTAAGCATCTAGAAAACATAGCCATTAATATCTGGCTATCAAGTCCACCATTTGATCGATGCTCGGGAGTGGGTATGAGTCCTTCTAGCAGTATTTGTTTAGTGTGGTAAAATCCACACACATCCTCCACGTCCATTTTTTCTTTGACACAACCACTTGATTGACCAGCTATTTTGGGTACACCACCTGTTTCAAGATTCCAACGTCGAGAAGAGCTTGGACTTCTCCGGCTATGACCTCGTTTCGCTCTAGAGCAAAGGTAATTTTCTTTTGCTTCACCAGTTTGACTCCTTTTTTGAGCCCAACCTTGTGCTCCACAATTCTCCTGTCAATGCCCTCAAGGTCGACAGGTCGCTAGGAGAAGACTTTCAGATATTCTTGTGGACAATCAACGAGATTCCCTTTAATATTAAAAGACAAAAGTTCACCTATCTTTATCCGTTTCTTATGGAATTCTGGGTTGAGGAACACTTTTTCTCCTCTGCTGGCTGCTTGAATTTTGAATTCATCATTCCATTCAGAAGGTTGATGAAATCTTCCTGCTTGAGCTTCGCCAAGCTCTCTATATTACCTTCAACGAGGTAGCATTCTGTAGGTAGCTGTTTATGTCCTTCCAGGATGATCCAGGCTTCTCCGACCTGGATCTATAGTTTAGCAAAGAGATCTTTGCTTTTATGTCCATGACCTCTTTCTTCCCAGGATTACGTGATAGGTTCCTGGAGCATCAACCACCAACCAGTCCATGTCCTCAGTGGCCCCCTTACCATCCACGTAGACCGTAGTGGGAACCCATAGGATCCCTTCTGTAGAGGTCGTGCTACCATTAAAGTTGGTCAGGGCAGTGTCTGACTTTTTCAGCGAGTTCCTATCTATCCCCATTTGATCAAATACCTTTTTGTACAAGCATACTAGATACAATTTACATTTACATTTAATGTATTATTTACTACATATATATATATATATATATATATATTTATATAAAACAATCTAAACTACGATAACAAATGGCTCCACCGCAGCATGGTCCAGGCCATCTCATCCCTAAGGCACCCTGCCATATACGTAGTACAAGGCAAGCCGGGCATTTCCTTAAGATGCCCCCTCATAAGTTTTGCCATGTAGTAACAAATGTAAGCGTCGCGGCTTGTCTTGTCCAGTTGAATAGGGATTGAGTGAACCTTTGAGTCGGTAGGGTCAACAAAAACTAGAGTGAACTGCTCAGGCAGGTTGCATCCCGTCCTACTATAATAGCTGGCCTGTTGCAGAACTCGCGGCATCAGCTAGCAGACTAGCTCCATCAAATCCTCTCGAGATGCCTTCGCATCAGTAGATGGTTTCGGATTATACAACATGATTAAAGACCCAACCAATGAGACTCTAAGTAAAATCCAATGGTTGTGGAGGCAACAGGGTATCAAGATCTATATATATTGTGTAAACATTAAATCAATTATTGTTAAATAAAACATAATTTAAACCAAGAGTTTTATAGAAAATGAAAGTGAAATACCTCCTAGGTCTCCTGCCACGCAACCTCTCCTAAGTTTTCATCTCCCTTGGCCCATCCAATGATAAAAGCATCGTAATAATAGGTCCCCGACTCTGCATGAGATGCCCTAGTCTCAAGCTATGTATCTTGGAGAATGTTCTATAATTTGAGTTTGTCAAAAATCGAAATTGTATACATAAATTGCAACTTGAGTAAGATAAATAAAGATCAAAACTATTTTAAAATTCTTCAATAGATTTAAGTCTAAGCGAGAGAGAACTGGGCTCGACAAGGGTAAAGGGTTGATGTCTCCTTCACCACTCTTCGTAACCCTAGCATAAACTAATCTATGTGATCATCCTTGACCAGGCCAGTCAAAGATTTGACCTTTATGAGGTCATCCCCGACAAATGACTAGGACACCGCGTCGAGCGTCTAGCACAAAAAATTAATTATAATATAAAACAGGAAAGTTATAATATTCAAATAACTGATTAAAGATTGAAATACCTATCTGAATCTCCTATGCTACAGAAGGTATCTAATCGTGCCAGGTCAACGATGTAGGGGTCCACCATGGGAGCAGGAATCATCTCTTGCTCTTCCTCCAAGGGAGCAGGAATCTCCCCATGCACCTCCACTCCTCGAGCCATCTTCGCTACTTTTGTCCTCGGCTTCTTCTTTGGCCTCACCAACTCGATGAAGTGAGAGGGGTCTGTAAAAGGTGATCTTACCTCTGCAACTGGAGAGTTGGCCCGAAGTGTAGGACCAACCTCCGAATAGAATTTAAAAACGAAGCATTAAATGAATATTCGACATGAATTATCCAACAAAAATAGAATGAATATGAATTTAAAAGAATTATTCATGTGAAATAAATAACTATAAAATTACGAACTAGAATTACTAACTATAAAATGACCTCCTGAGGGGTAGGATCCTTAACTGTGGGAGCCAGTGGATCTACTCAATCCTCGCCCTGGCTAATCGATGCATCGATCTATGATTTAAATAATTATTGGCATCAATAAAATTATAATTTAATAAAATACAAAATCCGAAATGAATAAGAATTTACGAACTAGAATTAATAGAATTTAAGAATTTACCAGGGTGGTAGAGTCGGTGACTATAGGAGTTGCTAAAATGGGCATGGCTAGCGGCCGGACCAACATGTTGATTGTATGTGTAACCGCCTCTGGACTAGTGCATCCAAGCTTCTGTGAATTGGAATCATGCAGTGACTGATTATCTTCATGACTATCATCCCTCTCCAACATATTGAGGCGACTCTCGATCTGGTGAGCCGCTCTAGGACCACACAACGCCTTTGGAAGGCCTGTTTCTCATACTCAACCAATCGATCTCGAGACAGTCCTCATACTGGTGCAATAAGGCATCAACCCTGGCCACAAGAAGATCAGCCCTTGCAGGAGACTATAATTTAAAAATTGTTAGTTTATATACTATAATGACATGAGTTTTATTTAAATAGTAAGAGATACATTCCTACTGTTCACCCCTCTCCTATCAAGTCAGGCAGTGAGATTGCTGCCTACTCGTCCTCTCCTCAGCCTGATGACTCTGCGGGATGGCCTTGATAAATTGACTCTTAACCAAATAAAAATAACAAAAAACATCTAAAGTAATTAGAATAACATTATATTACATCGACTAATCTATTACAATAACATAAAATGAGAAAAGATACATACCCTCTATCGGATCATCTCGGATCTTGTAGGACTGATAGAAAGATCTCCATCAATCCTCTCCTTTGCCAGATCTCTATCAGGTTGTGGGATCTAAAAAAAGGGGGGGGGGGGGGGGTAAAGTAATTATAATATTAAATTTTAGCATTATAGAAAATTAAATTAATCAATTGGAATTATGATTAGTCTAACCTCCTCGATCGGTTGAACCAACGATCCTTGTCCGTCCGCCTTCCAAAATGAGTTGGATTGATAATTACCCTAAAAAGTCAATGCAATATGGTGGAGGTAGCAGAAATAGGTCCCGTAAAACTGCTGTCACTCTGCTTGATCCGGCTAGATGTACGGGGAGGTAACACTCGCCTGTAATTAGCAATTTAATTTAGTAACATTATCTAACTCAAAAATGAAAATGAAAGGGCAAAAGATATTCATTTACAGTTGTAATCAATTGAGAGGCTAAGTCGGAGTTGTCTAAAGGCAAGGCACCTGGGCATCGTGGACTCACATAGGAAGTGCCACATCTACTTGCATCCTGGGCATCCCTACACAGGTGAGGATGCAAGGATGGGAAGTGATCGTACGCCCACCACTAATTAGAGATAAGATTAAAAAAAATTCATATAAGTATTTAGAGATTCTAAAAAAGATCATTGTTATATGAATGTAAACAATAACATTAAAACTTACCAGTAACAGCCAACAGTTGGCTTACAAGGGTCTCTTCCTGACATTCTCCTCTCCGATTGCCTACTGATACGAGTGCATCGTCATGCTCCACCCAATCGTTCCCCAAGGGAACGACTCTCTAGCTACCAGATCCTCTAAAATCCTCCATACATAAAAGGGGATGACTGCAGCTGGCTCACGGGTGACTATCTATTGACCTATGATAATGCCATATGCTACTTTAAGGGCATCATCAACTGACATCTCTCCCACTGCCATGGTTTGCCACTTCTGCAAGACCACATCTGGAGTAACTGGATCGATCCCCATCAATTGAGTGATGGTAGAGGTGGCCGTCACAAGCCTCTCAATAGTGTGGCAGTCGACTCTCCCGTAACGTAGGCAGGTAAGTAGAGCGTAGCGTACTCTTGAAGGCCTAGTCAATGTAACTGGCCTTCTATGAAGAACCACATCTCGTTAGGGGGTGCATCCTCCAGAGTAAGCTCTCGTCTTAGTATATGCAAAGCAACCCTGGCGTAATAAGCTTCATGGTACTGGGGAAGATCCACCATGTATACGAATGGGCCCCTATTAAAACGGTCTAGTGCCGCTTGGAGCCGTAGTAGATCAACTGTATGGGTCACGATAAAATACTTCATGTGTGCACTAAGTGTGTTCCCAGCAAGCACCATGGGATCATGATGGAGCTTATAGGTACGACGGGTGGGGTCCATATATATAAAAGAATGGAACAAAGGAAACAGCTGATTAAGAAAATTATCATTAAATTAAACTCTCTTTGTAGGACTACAATAAATAAATTACGCACCAAAATACTTGTTGTAAATAAGCTGAAATATATTTTGATATATCCTAATCAAAAAAATTGTATTGAGATAGAAATTATCGCATCTAGTATTATTTAAATTTTAAAGTATAATATTTTGGAAAACACCTATCTCTTATTTAATAGTTTAAAAAATTTGTAAATCTTTACCTAAATGGCTATTGCTTAATTTAAATAACTTAAGCTACAAACTAATAAAAGGATTTTTAATATAATTAATTATAATGTTTTTATTAGTACAATGTATTTATTTATAAAAAACAGTAACTCTAAATTATAACGCTGAAAATATTAATTATCACTTTCAAATTAAATAATAATAATAATATTAAGATTTATAAAAATTTAAGCTACATTTATTTATATAGAGTGAAAATATGTAAAAATTTGGGTTCACAGCTTATTTTTAATTTTTTATTAAAATTAAATAAATTAAGTTAAAAGAATAAAAAAGTAAGATTTTTAACCTATTTTGGTCCTTGGTGATAAGATTTCGGACATTCAAAAATTGAATTGGTGAAAATATAAGGTTTTAAAATTATTTCGGATCTTGGTGATACAATTTCGGACCTTGGTGACTACAACGGTCAAAAATTAAATTTGTGAGAATTTGTGATATTTTGGACCTTGGATTACATTTTGGACTTGGAGAGGTTCGAATTACTATATTCGAAACAAAATTTTGATATTTCAAATCTTAGAAATAGAAATTAAAAGAAGAAAATATTCTGGATTTTGATGAAATCTTGGTTATGATTTTGGACCTTGGTGATGGGATTTCGGAACACAACCGAAACTATTTGAGACTTAGGTTAGGTCATTTCGGACCTTAGTGATGTGATTTCAGAAATAGGTGATGGAATTTCGGAATACACACAAGCAAAACTCTTTGAGACTTGGCTTAGATCATTTCGGATTTTGGTTATGATTTTGGACTTTGCCTATGGTATTTTGGAACTTGGAGATTCCATTTCAGAACACAGTTATTGGATTTCGGAACTCAAAATTCGGATTTCGGAACACACAATGGGATTTCGAGACTCGCCCAAAACGATTCGAGACTTGCTGACTACATTTCGTTTCTTATTTCCTTCTATTTTCAACCCAAATATTCAGTCTCAAATATGCACAACATAACATAGTTTAATCCATTCTTTCAACAACTACAAAATCGAAGTTAAACAGCACGTGCTTTCTGTACATTTCAAGCTTGCAAATCAAAATCATACTTTCAAGAAAAAAAAATACACTATCAATAAGCTAACAAAGTAAATCATGCCTCGCATTCGACATAACAGCCTAACAAAATCAAAGTTCATGTGTGAAGAAAACCTACTGGGAATGTTGTGTCGACGACAACCTAGTGATCAGTGGCAACAGTGGGAAGTGGAGTCCAGACCGGCGATTAATGTTCCTCCCCCTCCATCGATGAGTATGTCTAATGGGTTTGTAATAGAGTGTTCGAAGAAGGGAAGGAAGGGGTGCTTGACAGTGGAAGGGATTGAAGAAGTGAAGCGAATTCGATGAAGAAAGAAAAGGGAAGGAGGAGTTGGGTCTTGAAAATGGGAAGGGAAAAGGTTTCGGGTCCCCCTTAGTCTCAATTTGGGTAATGAGGCAAGAAGGGTAAAGGCGTAATTTTCCCATTTGTGGGTTATATTTATTGGTAGAAAATGTTAAAAGTTCAATTTGGGTATAAAGTGATCCATATGGATAGAAATGAAATGTCTTAAGAAATTGATTAAAATTAGAATATCCATTTCACTTTGGATGTATTTGGAAATTTCTTCCAATATAAGTTATAGTCTTTTGCCCCAATGAGACGCTAGAAAATTAAATCAATCCGTAGTGGACTTGGAATTTCTCCTTTGATATCGACATCAACTGTTAGCACAACTCTTATATCATGAGATGATATAGATTCATCTGATGACATCTCACATTTAGAGTAAGCCTGGATAGAAAAGCTAAGTCATTTGCTCGAGTGGCACGCTGGGAATGATGGGGCAGCATCCATATATTAAGTCAAGAAAAAATGATTAACTAGGAACTTAATATTGTATTTTAAATAAAATTAGCTATAATACTTTATTCCTGGGCCTCCAATACTATGTGTTTTGTTGGTTTTGATTGTTTTTCAAAATCTACTTTGATTAGGATTCTAATTTCTATGTATAATAGAACTCTATTTGATTAGGATTCTAATTTCTATGTATAATAGAACTCTATATAAACTTAGTGATGAAGCTCAGAAGTAGCCTTTGGGTCATCCTGAACCGCAATGGAGTTTGTGATCACAACTTGACAGGAAAATAGTAGGTCACCAGAGTGGCTTGCCACCTTGGGAAGAGCTCTGATGCCTAAGTCAGCATTTCGAGAGAGTAATCTTGTGTAATTAACTCCTAAAATACTGTCGTTGTCCGTAGATTGATTATTATTTGATTACATATTAAGATGAAGTGAGTTACCTCTTTGATTAGGGCTCTTCTATTACGTGACAGTAGGCAATTAGGATAATTGTGAGATCATATCATATCCCAC
>JAOXNR010054043.1:0-13162 GCA_028571225.1 Parsonsia alboflavescens | reverse complement strand
AGAATAAATGTTATGTTTTGATTTTTTATTTTAATTAAAAGTCAAAATGGGTATAGAATGAAAAGTTAGTTTTAAATGAATAATTATGAAATGTTGGGAAGAATTGGGTAAATAAAAAATTACTGTTTTAATTTGGATAAAAATGAATCCAAAATTTTCACAAGGGGATGCTATGAAAGATCATTTATGGGCTGTGCGTTCTCTTGTAAAATTGTTGGGGCACTTTAATATCTCATCTTTCAATGTTATGATCGTACCTCTAGGATAATTGTATATTCTAATTCTTTTGAGGTCATGGGCGGCCATAAATATAAGTAATGAAAAGGGTGAGATCCAATAATATCTTAAAAAAAAAAAAAGTTAAATAGATAAATTAAATTCTAATAATATTTGATCTTTTAGACATATGTAAATTTTTCATTGGTATAGTAGATGGTATCACAAAAGTGTAGTAGAGGATATGAAATCGTTGGATATGCCTAATTTGTCCATTAGCAGTAACCAGTAAGCATTAATGATCTAATATTAATCAAAGTTTTACAATATAAATTTTTTATACCTTGTAAGAATTAAAAAATAATGATTTATAGAGTGCATTAATATACTCTTTACGAAGTGCACTCTTAAATTTTAACGATCAAAATTAATAATTAACTATTTTTTATTTTAAAAATATAATAAATTTGATCCAATATTCTACGGTTTAGTTTATCATTTTAGGATATAATATGAAGATTTTGCTTTTTTAAAATAAAATAAGATATTGACTATTAATTTTGATTGATAGAAATTTAATTGTACATTTTATAGCATTACTCTATATATATATAAAAATAAATAAATAAATATATAAAAATATATATATATAGGTTTTTTTTTGTTTTTGTTTTTTTTGTAATCCAGTTTGTGAAGCTGTGAGTATGGAAACCAAACGTTCCAAGTTCAACCCTCGCCAATAGCTAGGACTTGCCTAGATTGATTTGCCTCATTGTAGTCCTATGCCGGATAGAGATGCAAGGCATGATTCACCCAAAGTACACGCTTAAAAAAATAACTATGGTCCATGGACTTTCAAATTAATTCAAGTTTATTTTTTGAAAATTTTAATATATAAAATATATAAACAGAAATAATTAAAGATTATGTATAAAATTTTTAAGACACGTTTTATTGAGCATTTTCCCTATAATTTGTCCTAAAATGTTGTCAAATTATGCCAATCCTCATTTGAATTTATAATCCAATGAAGATATTCCATGGAATCTTCACAACCAGCTGGTGCTCCGGTGCAAGCCGATACTTGAGTGCCACGACGATTTCTGAGATCTCAGTTGTGATTCCATCGTAGACACTGCAATACACGGTCGGGGCTAGACTATCTGCAACGAATCATCCGCCGTGAAAATAAACTACGATGAGGAACTGCGCACAACGGTAGGAGTCTACAGTCAAACAGTGGTATCTGGTAGGGGAAAGGTTTGGCCAAAATTAAGGGGAACAAAAAGATTTGGAGTAGGCATTGATGTTTACTACGAATTGCTATATACTATTTTGGATAAATAATAATAATAAAAAAAATAAATTGTGTAAGTAATAATTGTAAGAAAGAAATGATAAAAGATACCTGATGTTAAATGATACCGGTCAATGGATTGAGGAGCACGTAAACCATAGGTATTAAGTTGAAATTCCATCAATACGTCAAGGTGGGTCAAATTGACCCAAACAAGTCTAAAAATAATTAAAAAAGAAACTTGTCAAAATCAATAGCATTTGTATAAATAGCATAATTTTTAATTGATTTTTACTGTCCCATCACTCTCAAGAATCAATAACATACCATAACTCAAGATTATATTCTTTTACTATATTTGATAAATTTCAACATTATAAATTATTTATACTTAAATTTTTGTGATTTTTTTTAATCTATTGAATTATTTTGTTTGATTTTTGCATTGAAATAAAGATTTTTATTTTTTTTTAGCATTGTTTGGATAGCTTTCATGCTCCTTAACCGTACCTCTAAAAGCTGCAATTCACCAAGGTTAGAGTTTATAGGAAAATCGAGTTGAACTTACGACTTGCGTTATACAGTATTACCTCCAAACAACTTGTACCTCCACCAGGTGCATAAAGAATTTTATTTTATTTGGTAAGATATGAATAAATTTTTGAAAAAGAAAATCACTCAAAAACAATTTTCTTTGATAATACACAAAATATTTCAAAACAATTAACCTCAAATACATATAAGCTTGGAGAAAGCATTGGTGTTCCTAACTCGATGATCATTTGATTATTGCATTCTAAAGCAGAGCTTGAAGAGTTATGACACGAATACATAAAAATAATTATTTGCTAAGTCTTATAGGCCTGTACAACATTAATCTAAGAAGTTACAATGATGATCAAGATTGATTATTCAAATTCTTAAGTACATGAAAAATTTGGATTTTCGAAATTCCCAAGTAACCAAAATTGTTTCTTATATATATATATTTTTGGTATTTCCTTTTTAGGTAAAGAAATAGCCATTTGGACTGCCTAAGTTCAAACACCAGTGTTCTGAAAATTAATTTTCACCTCACCTTGTTATATACCACTACGCTAGTAAAGCTTGACTCTTGATTTTTTTTTCTTTTTTAGATTTAATATTTTTCTACCATTTTATTTCTTGATTTGTACTTCTTTTTTTTTTTTCATTTTCTTGGTTTAGTTTCTTTCCCTTTTTTTTTTTAATTCAGAATTTTTTTTTTATCAATCTCTAATTTTTATGTCAACTTTTTTTTTTTTTTTAAGAAACAGTTTTTTATCTTAACATATTTTCTTGATTCCTTCATTTTTCCCTTTTATATTTTAAAATTTTCTACCAATTTTCTTTCTTTAATTGTTCCTTTTTTTTCCCTCCATTTTCTTGGTTTTCTTTCTTGGAGCCTTTTTTTTTATTGTTTTTTTTCCTCTCCTTAATTTAGTCTTTTAATTCCTTTTTTTTTTTTTTAAAAAAAAGGATTTCTTCACTTAACATATTTTCTTGATTCCATTCTTTTTTTTTTTTTTTCTGGTTTCCTTTTGATGGAACCCAAGGAAGCGCTAGAAGTGAAGATTCAATCATTTGTTCAAGGACAAATGTGTTAAATAATTTCTTAATTCAATTGGTCTAAGGTGATCTTGAATTTGAAACTCTAGAGATTATCAAAGATAAAAATCCAGTGTATAAAACAATGTTTTATATCGAGGAACACTTATAGGATGAGCTTGGATAATGAAATGGATAATATTATCTTGAATGACTTTCCACACTATTTTTTTATTATTATTACATGTGGATAATAGAAAAAAATAGAAATGATGATTCATTAAAGAAATTAAATTTTGTTTTAATGAACGTAATTAAATTTAACAAAAATCAAATTACAATATAAAACGGTATTATATTATAAAAAATAAAAAATGTGCTTCCACGCCATGGGTGGGGATGCCCCTCTGGTGCATTTACCAATTCTCTTGTTTATATAAATTACATTTTTTTTTTTTTTGGGTGAAAATTGCATGAGCTGGTTAACTCAATTTTAAAAAATGTCACACTTTTAAATCTTTCAAAATATGTCCACTTTAAGGTATGAAATTACCTAATTACCCTTCTTACATCCAAACAAAAACTCCGAAAAATATTTTCACTATTGGATTGTTCGAAACCCACACTTCCTCCTTTCCCCTCTCGTCCCCTCCTGCGTAATGATCCTCTTTGCTTGCTCTTCGATTTGAAAAAATCATTTTTTAGAAAAAGATATAATTTTTCTTCTCTTTTTTTTTTTTTTCATAAAGATTGAATCTTTATGTAGAAAAGAGAGTTATCTATGTACTTTGGAAACTTGTATGGGTTGTTTGTAGTCGTTATAAGATGTTTTCGGTGCAGCTTCTTTGCCTTCTAAAGTATATTGTACAGGTTGTTTTGAAGTTAAATGGATTATTTACAAAGGTGGTACAGGTTGTTATTTGTAAATGTCATGGGTTATTTAAAAGGTAGTATGAGTTGTCTGTAAGTTTTATAGGTTGTACTGGTAATTGTTCAAAAGAATCGCAGCTTTCTTCACTTCTATTTGAAAAAATTGCATCTTCATGGAAAAAAAGGTTGGTTTTCATTGTAAAAAATGAATGGGTTTCTTTATTTTTTCTATTTTGAGTCTATTATCAAAATAAGGTTTGGAAATATTTCATTTTTTTTTCTTTCTTGGTTGTACATGCCTCACAACAACTCGTCTTGGTCTCTGTTCATTTTGTTTTATGTTTTTTAAAAAGGATCTGATTTTCCTTCTCTTTTTGTTTTAAAGATTGATATTTTATGGAGAAAATGGTTGTATATGAGTTGTTTGTGAATTATCTATGTACTTTGGAAAGTTATATGAGTTGTTTGTAGTTGTTATAAGTTGTTTTTGGTGTAGTTTCTTCGTCTTCTAAAGTGTACTGTACATGTTGTTTTAAAGTAATACGTGTTATTTAAAAGGTGGTATGGATTGTCTATAAGGTTTATGGATTGTATTGTCAGTTTGTTTTTGTTCATGTTAGGGGCATTGCCATGCAAATTTAAAACTATATAGGTCATTTATAAGCCTTACGAGTTATTTTTCCTTTTATACAGGTTATTACTTGTAAGTGTTACGGATTATTTGAAAAAACTGGTATAGATTGTCTGTGAGCTTTATATATTGTACTGCTAGCTTGTTTTTGTGCAATTTATATAGTGATCAGGCTGTATGGGTTGTTTCAAAGTTATATGGATTTTTTAAAAGCCTTATGGGTTGTTGCATAGCTATATGAATTGTTTAGTTCAATATTTGTTAGTTCTAATCTTGTTTTAATCTCTTCAAAAGTGATTCAACTATATTTGACGTTTAGTAGGAAATGGTAAGATGGTACTAACAAGGGCGACTATGCAAATCTATGGGATATTTGATCTTATTTGACCTATATTGATTTGCTGAAGATAGTGAAAGAATGGTTGGGATTGATTGCAAAGGAAAAGAGATACAACTTCCATCTGATATGACTTTTGTAATATCTTAGTCATAACATTCCAGACATGATTGAATGAAAATTCTTCCCATATGTATTTTTATTCGCTTTTTGTAATTGTAAAATAGAACTTTTGATTAAATATAATGTATAAAACAATCTTTTAGAAGTGGTATGAGTTGTCTCTTAATTTATCTAAGTTGTTTTTAAGAGATTATGGGTTGTTTAAAAGTGATATGGGTCATCTGATTAACTTATCCGAATTGTTTTCTAAATTATTATAGGTTGTTTTTTAAGGGATTACGGGTTGTTGACTGCCAATAAACATCTTTATCCTATGAATGTTCGTTCTATATGCATTACATAATAACAAAATCACACTCAAAATTAATATCCACTCGACCATCAAACTAAAACTTAATATCCATATTACTCTCGAACATTCTCTCCAACTGAAAATAATTTTAGGAGAAACTCTTCCCATATTCCTTCAATTTTTAAATCTATATAAGCCATGAAACAACCCATAAGATATAAAATTATTATAGATAAGATAAAATGATGTGTTTTAGATTCCAACAATCTGTACCTTCAGTTTTATGTATATGTTGTTTTGTATTGTTTGGATTTCCAGTTAAACGAACAACCCGTATCAAATAATGAGCAATCAGTACCTTATATTTTTTGTACGAGTTGTTTTGTACTTCTAGGGGTAAAATGGTCCAAATAAATATTCTCTTGACTAAAATTTGTACAATTTAAAAGCATAACCAAATTTTAAAACACCTATTCACTTTGGTGTTGAAATAAATTGGGATTTTTATTTTTATTTTTTTTAAGTTGAAATTTGTACAATTGACTTTTTGTCCCTTTTTGACCTTCAACAATGACCATTGCAAATTCTTGGCCCTCTAGAAAGCTTGTACTTTGCGGGCTAAATTGGGGTTTGAATAGACTTTCAGTCCCTTGTTTTAATGAAAACTAAGTTGATTGTTAATTTATATCAACTCAACCAAATTGCATTGAAGGGTGTGGTTGGGTGATTCGGAGGTGATGACTGCATAACAAAATCCAAGTCATGAGTTCACCTCGATCTTCCTACATATTCTAACCTTGATGAGTTGTAATTCTCAGCAGAATTGTCGAGATACATTCGAACTAACCCAAACGCCACTAAAAAAACTAACCCAATTATTGTTTGACTTATTTTATCAATATAGAAAATATAAGTCTACTTTTTTATAATTATTTTTCACATTCCAAAAACTACATATCTTTTCAAACTTCTATAATTTATTATATATAAGTAAATCAAACTCCCAAAATTAAGAAAACATCAATTTTTTTATTGTTTTCTGAATTCTCTGCCTACCACATAAAATAATTCTGTTTTTCCAATATTTCTTGGATTTAAATATTTAATGAATTGATAAGAACTTATCTTCATCTTCTTCTCGTAAGTATACAAAGTTTCTTTCATTTTAAAATTTAATAAATGTCTTTTTATCTTCTGTAATGTACCCATCTTCCTAAATTAATTATTTCTTTCTTAAATGAGTTGATAAGAATGCTAATTTATCTTCTTCTCATACTAATTTCTTCAATTTAAAAATTTTAATAACTTGTTAAGAATGTCTTTTTTAGTTTATCCTGTCATATTTGTATAAAACCTAATAATCTCTTTCTTTCCATTCTCTTGCATTCACAGGAGAATTGATGGGGGTTGCAGATTATGAAGAGGAAGGAGTCTAACAGATAAATAGATCAATGAAAGATCTCATATTATCTATGTTTTAATTTTTTTTCTTATGGTGTTACACTAAAGGTATGTATCCTTATAGTTTATTATTTTGTTTTCAGTTTAATTTGTGTTTTTGGCTATTACGAATTCCTCAAAATTACTAGAGGGCAAGAAGCATTGAGATATAGCTGGTGATTCATTCGGTGTAAAGGAACAATGACAGTGGTGCTCCTGTTGAGATGGAGCATGATATATATGTTAGTTGATAATTTGATTTTTTTCAAAAGAACTCATATTATTTAGTTTTTGAAGTATTATATTGAGGGTATGTATCACATTCCGATCTTTTTTATTTTGTTTCTAACTTAATTTAAAATTCATAATATATGTGTTGAAAAAGAATGGTGAGATATTAATTCTTAAAGATTTATTTTCCATGTTAATTTCTTACTGATGACAATAATTTTTCACATAACTATCATTAGTATAAAACTATGTAAAATACTCCCCCTGTCCGGAATTGAATATCCACATTTCCATTTTGAGTTGTCCGGAAATGAATGTCTCATTTTCTAAATTAGTTAAAATTTTCTTATAACTTTATATTATTAAGTGTAAAATAAATTAAATTAACTCATTTTTCTTAAAATTTATGTAAGTTAAAATTCAATATTCAATTCCGAACAAAAGGAATAATATACAACTTTTTTTTAAAAATAGAATTTATTATTTATACAAAATATTATTTACAATTATGCCGCGCGAAATGGGTTATTCTATTAGTTATATTTGTACACTCACACATCCAGTTAAAAGTTTTAAAAATTTTGAATGATGTGTCATTTTTAAGTAAGTTTTGTATATCTTAATTCATGTCCTTATTAATTCCTCCGTCCGAAATTGAGTGTTTTAATTTGACTTACATATTTTAATTAAAAAGTTTGATTTAGTTCATTAATACATTGCATTATGAATTTTCTTAATAAATTTTTTACTAATTTAAAAAATGAGATATTTAATTTCAGAACATTCATTTCATGAGAGTATTTTTTTTTTAATCTTATAAAGTTAAATATTTTGATCAAGTAATTTTTTTTTTAATTTTCTAAAAAGACATAGATAACAATTTTAAATAAACAACAAATATAAAATAAACTAGATGGAAATTAATTTTATTTTCATATAAAAATTTCCGGACTATAATTTTTAAGTTATTAATAAACAATAATTATAAAAAACAGAAAATTAAATTGAACCCAATCCAGCTTTAACCCCTTTCATCATTCCAGCTTGACATTGATTCAATTTTTAAAACATTCATTATTTCATTGCATGAAATAATAGTAAGAAAAGTAACAGAGAATCTCCTGGCCCAAGGTACAACAATATATTGGGAAAAAATAATTAAAAAAAAAAGAATTAAGGAAAAAGGATAAAAGTAGAATTTTGATTGTCAAACCTTATTAGTTTAATGATAAATAGTAATATTTGAGATCAGGAGGTCTCGAATATGAGATACGTTGAAGGTAAGTTTGGTGTCACCATTTCCATGGGAAAGGTACAGGGAGGGATAGATAAGGGGAGGGTGTAATGAAAAAAAATATATATATATATATATAGATTTGTTAAGGCGTGCTCATGTTGGAGCAACAATTCTGTTACGATAATGGTTAAAGTATGCATTAACGCACGTTCTGGAACGCGCCTTAATAAAACCGTATATATGCCCTGTCACCAACATGTTTACTATTTATAATAATTACAATTATAATATTTTGAAATAGGGAAAAATTCCATTAATGACTTGTACTTTTGGCGTAGATAAATTATCCATGAGAACTCACAATTTTTGTGTTCCTTAAAGCATATTTTCTTTGTTCAGAATTGAATATACACATTTTCATCTTAAATCGTTCAAAATTAAATGTCTCATTTTCTAAATTAGTAACAATTTTATCAAAAAATTGATATGATTAAGTATAAGTGTTTAAAATTCATATAAGTTAAAATGGAATCTTTAATTTTAGACGAAGGGAGTAAAATTTTGATCTAACTAATCTTGCATAATTCCACCCTTGGGAATATAAATATGTCTATTTCTATTTTTTAATATGTTATATATATTAAACTCTAAAAAGATAAATTAAATACTAGGATACTTGATCTTTTTAAGAATAAGTGTTAAACTTTTTCTTATGTAACAGAGAATGACATATAAATATTTGAGATCGAGTTATTATGACTTAATTTCGGAGGTTCCATGTGTGTCACTTTTTATTATATTAATAAAAATTTAATAGTGTCAGTAAAAGATTAAGAACTCTCAGGATTTCATTTATCATAGATTTGATATATAAAATATATAAAAAATAATAATTAAAAATTATTTTTATTAATAAAAGATCAAGGAGCCTCAATTTCTTCACACAAATATAGTCCTACGTAATTGGCCAATAAAAGATGGAAAAGTATAAGACAACGCTGGCTGCCGGCCGGCCAAGAGTACATGAAAAAAAGCAAAAGCATTACTATTAAAACTTACCTGATTTACGACTTTATTTCTTTGAATCATACAGAACCCAATATAATAACGAATAATAATAATTATTACAATAATACACTAGAAAATTACATGCCAGAGTGAACTATGTAGATTCCATAATCTCTTTCATTAAATTTATGAGTACTTTGGCACCGGATGGATCATAGAGATCGCAGGCATGAAATCCTCCCTCCTCAAATTTACTCACTACTGCAACACCAAGTTCCTCTAATTTCTTTACCAGTTCGATTTGTCGATCAATCAACGGATCACCACTGCAGCCGGTCACCAAAATCTTCCATCCCAGAAATTTGATTTGATAAAAAATATGTGTCTTCATCCCCATCATTGGATTGCAATACTCGTGGTCTCTACCAGCACCGACGACCGGCAAACTTAAATCCCACATGATATCAGAAACAATTGTTGGTAATACCTTGTCATTTGTAAGTCGAAGCTCTGAATCCGATCTCCTCTGTCCACCGAAAAATCCATGATGCAGAATCAAACCTTTGATTTCCAGAGGCTTGAGTTCATCGGCGAGTGGAGCTGAAAGCAAACCCACGTGATAACATATGTTTCCCCCTGCACTTGTGCCCATAAGGTAACACTTAGAAATATCTCCATATTTGGTTAACCATTCCTCGTTTGAATTCTTAATCCAATGTAGAACTTCCATGGAATCTTCATATGCCGCGGGGAGCCGGTGCTCCGGAGCGAGTCGATACTTGACTGCCAAAACGATTGCCGGGATCTCAGTTGTGATTCGATCATAGAGACTGTAAAATACGGGTAAGGCTGGACTGCAGACAACGAATCCTCCCCCGTGAAAGTAAACTACGACGGGCAATTTCGCAGAATGGTTGGAGTCGAATGATTTCCGGGGTACAAATAATCGAACCCAAGTGTTGTTGGATTGATTTATGGTTATGTCTTTGCTGAGGTGAATAGGGTTGCTAGAATATTCAGCGGAGGCGGAGTACTCGGGTGAGGGAAAAGGCAACCGAGTCACGGAGCCGTCGGGGTTCTTATCGAAGGCCAGATAGCCATATGGGTCAACATTCGGATCAATGGGTTGGGCAATCTGATCTGACATGATTGATTTGGGTGATTGTAGATGACGTTTGCCGTTCTGTGGTATCTGCTGAGTTTGGTTGAAAGGTTTGGCTGAGAAGACAAATAAAGGGGAAGAAAAGAATTTGTAGAAGTAGGCAATGGATGAATACTTAGGAATTGCCCATCAAGAATTGCCTAATTTAAGAATTTAATTTGTAGAAATAGGCAATGAAAGGTTTAAGAATCTGTGTATCTCCCTACATTAGAAATTGAATATTTTCTTTATTAAATTTTTATTAACAAGATACTTAAAATTAATTTTTTTAAAAAAATGAATATATTCATTTCTCGACAGTACTATATATTGCGGTTTTACATGTCTCATGCTTTTCACAACAAATTATGTAATTAATTGTCAGAAGAAATTATAAATTATATTAGTCGTGGGTAACCGTTTGTATTGACGTTGTTATTTTTTGCAGCCTTATTTGGCGTACTATTTTGCCATTGTTTAGTTATGAAAATTACGTTTACTTTTTTGTCAAGTTGAAACTTGTGCACATGAACCACCTGCTCACTCTTGGCCCACCACAATCCTTGAATGGCAACTTTGGCCCCCGACTTTGTGTACTTTGTAGGCTAATTTGAATTGAATTGAAAAAGTCGTTTGTTCATGCTCCAATATCATCATTATTATTATTTTAAAGAAATACCATTTTTGATAGTGACAGATTTGATAAACCCCAATCTTTTTATTGAAAAAATAAAAAATTACAATAAAGGGCATCTAAATCGCCTTACTTCACATGAAAATGGAAACAAATCCATTTCACATCTTATGTTGCAAGAAATAAAATACTATGAATACAGTGAACTAATCCTCTTAATATAGGAATTTCATGATCTATCAAGATTGTAAAGTCCCTTTACAAGATTAGGTATCGAGAAAAACTCATCAAAATTAAAATGCAACTTATTAGTACAAGCTAGATTGGCTAGAGAATCAACTACCACATTAGATTCTGTGAAGATATTCATAATCCGAAAATTTCCCAAATGGAGATACCGAATGCGCAGCACGATGATGTAAAACTTCCAAGACAAAGAATTCCAGGATGTCATATCCACTACTATCTGTGAATCCATTTGAACAACAACCTCTATCCATCCACAAAAGACAAAATAGAACACCCCTTTGCAAATCCTGTAATTCAGCTTCAGTGTTAGTTGCCGTTCCAATATATCTCGAAAAAGCTCCTAGAAAACGGCCTTGATGATCTTTTACCACACCTCCAATTGCCTCCTCCCCGGGATTACCTTTAGCTGTGCCATCAACGTTCAAGACAAGAGAGCCAGCCGAACAATCTTGCCACCACAGCACACTTTGAATAGCTTCCCTAATAGACTTCCCACTTCTGGAATATGAAAGGCTTGAAAAAGATCATGCAACCTGTATAATATCTTGGCCTTAATAGAACTTCTTTCATTATCATAAATATACTTACATCTTGAAAAATATATTTCATGGCAGATCACTGTGGGAAGAATAATGTGCAGAATTCCAATTTTAAATAGCTGAAAATGTTTCCAATACGAATTACTTCGGACCGGAATTACATCTGTTAGCAACTCAGTATTCGCAGACCTCTGCAGTGAGGTTGCAGTCCCCAAAAAGATGCATTATTGTCTCCGTATGAACTTCACAATGACAGCATGAAGCTAGACTAAAACCCATGTATCTTCTCATCGAATCAAGAGGTAGAAAAGAGTGCATGAGTTTCCACATAAAGATCGTCCATGAAAAAGGAATATATTTATGATGAAAAGGAAAATATACATCCTCTGTATGTTTGGACTAGTCAATCAAATCAAGACAAGATGATAAAGGAAAGGCACCAAATGTATTTAAATTCAACACGTCCCAATAGGAAATGCTCAGAGGGTAGCAAATGTTTTAAAGCATCCACTTCCCAATACCCATCTACCCGCAAATCTTTCACTCTAAGATTATCATCTTGAACACCAAACTGTAAGACATCTATTATTTTAAGAGATTTAAAGTGTACCACATATATTTATATATTTATTAATTAATAAATAAAGACTCTCAATATTGATTAATGAGATAATTTTAAGATTACGTGAGTGATCACATGTTAGCAATTTCTTTGATGAAAGGAAACTATATTAGTATTTTATTATAATTGAGAGTTTCTATCCAATCTATAATACACTTGCAACTATCATCAGTGTAGACAATCCAGAAAATAGGCCCAGATTAGAAGTTTTCTCTCTAACAACATATATGTAAATTATTTTTATTTTATTTTTCTTTCCTCAGATTTCAGAAACTTGATTGTGATTTCCAATCTCTAACAAGAAATTTGAATCTCATGGCTGAAGGTGAGTCTTCCGCTTTTGTATTGTTATTATTATGATTATTCCAACCTGTGGTATTAGAGCCTATCCTTTTGTCATGTTTTTCCGTATGATGATATGTTTGGATTTATTATTTTAGCAAATAGATCTGGATTTAGGGATTGCAAATTTCGATACGAGAAATTGAAGTTTAGGGCTTCTCTTGGATTCCTGTTGTTTTCTTTGTGCTGATGTGTTTTCATAATGCTATTTAAAAAAAAAAAAAAATTGAAGCGGCCACGCAACTAGACGGAATTGATCTCGGGCAGTCGTTTGTTCCGTTCCGCTGTGCTACAGCATTGTTATGTAATATGATAGAATCTAATGCCAGCAAATTAGATAATAAACAAAAGTAATGAGATGTATAGATTAAACTTATCAGAAGGAAA
>JAOXNR010054042.1:0-13163 GCA_028571225.1 Parsonsia alboflavescens | reverse complement strand
TCAAGGGGTGATTCAATGAATGGAATGAAGATTTACAAGATGAAGAAGTTGATTCATGCATACAAAGATCAATATTTAAAGTATAATAATGGAAGTTTGAGGATGAAAGTAGCAAGGTTGGTATTGAAGCAAGACCATGAAGAACAACTTAAAGTTCATGACAAGATTGATGAAGTTATGCTTTAAGATGATTGGCAAGTTGAAGAACCTTGTAGTGTATTCAAGTATGAAGACTTATATAGGGGATTAGAAGACATTGCAATTTTGGAAATTGAATGAACAAGGCTGACACTTTCAGCAAATGTGTTGAGATTTTGCTAGACTTTGCCACATTGTTTGAAGCACAACCGTCAATAGACACTGAACCAATTAAAGAGCTCAACATGTGGATGATAGAAGACATCAAGGAGTAGTGAATAAGAAAGAAATCAAGCCATTTGAAGCGTTGAAAGTCAGGCTAAACAGCCTTGGATAGCAGACTGAAATTCTGCCTAGAAAACTTAGGTTTTTAGTCCTCTATTTTTATAGCCTAGTTATCTTGACTTTAGTTAGACTTTTCCACTTATTGTTAGTTGCTACCTTTATGTTCTAAGCCAGCTTAAGAGGCCTCATTAAGTCCCAAATCATGTTTGGGGCTAAGCCTATAAATAGGCCTTCATTTGTATTGCTTTTCAGAATTTTGCACAAACACTTTTTAGAAATTTGATTGAATTCCAAATGGATTTAAGGTACCAAAACCGAGAGTTCTTCCTAAGGCTCTTCTAGGGTTCTTAGTAAAACTTAAGGGTTTATCAATGCTGGACTAGGGTAATTGATTTGGGTTGAAGAAATCCAAACTAATAGATCGTATTGGAAGAGAATCATGGTCATTAGTCACTAGCTTGAATCTTTTATTGAAGTCTTGGGCAAAATTTCAGATTATGAGTGAGCTTGGGTTTGGATAGATGGATGTTGAAATTCCAGCCATAATTCAAGAATCACATCCTGAAAAGCACAATCCTAGTTCAAAGGGATTCCAGAGGCAAGTTTCTTGAGTTGAATGCAGCTAAAGGAGTTGCTCCTGAAAAACTATCAGAGCAGCAAGAGATGTGAAAAAGACATCAATAATTTGTTCACCATCAAACAAAAGTTTTGTGAAAGCACAAAAAGCTACTACAGTTGCTTCAATGACGAGGCAGTAAAGATCGAGCAAAAGAACGATGTCATCTACGTCACTGCCTTCAAACAAGGATTGCAATGGGGGTGTGTAGCCCTCAAACTGATAGAAGAGCCAATAAAAACCATAAAGGAGCTACAATCGCTAGTAGAAAATTGATAAAGGCTGAAGAGATAGCAATCTAGAAGAAGATTTCTGGTTTTGCCTCAACCACCAAGAACGATAACAAAGGGAGTCCAAAAAGCCCTTAGACCTCAAAAAGGGTAGAAAGGATTCTCATCCAATAGGAGGATCCTTGGATAAGAAAAGGAAGACCATCCCAGACCTAGTGACAACTCCCCTCACAACCTCGCGGGCAGAGTTTCTAATGGTCATGGAAAAGAAGGGTCTCCTGAAACCGCCAAGGCCTCTCAAAACTCCCCTGGCCAAGAGAGACCTTACCAAAATTCGTAACTATCACAAGGACCATGGCTATCTCACAGAGAACTGCTTCGACCTCAAGCGCGAGATTGAGAGGTTAGTAAAGGAGGGCCACTTGCAAGAGTTCCTAGCAACGAACACGAGTCCTGCAAATCCATCTCCAGTAGCTGCACACAACCAACGACCTTAGGTCGACAAGATAAATGCCATAGAAAGGAGCTCAAAGCAAGCTTGGGGGGAAGATTCAGAGCCCCTAATAGTGTCATTCCCGATTGGGGATTTCCTGGTACGCAAGATACTAGTTGACACTGGGAATGTAGTAAATGTCTTATACAAAATGGCATTCGACCAAATGGGGATAGATACAAGCTCGCCCGATAAAGTCAGACACCTCCCTGACCGGCTTTAACAGAAGCACAACCTATGTAGAATTGATCCTACAAGTTCCAACTACTTTCTACGTAAAAGCTATGGGGGTTATTGAGGTTATGGATTGGTTGGTGGTCGACGCTCCTGGAAACTAAAATGCAATCCTGGGAAAAAGGGGATCATAGACCTGAAAGTAGAGATTTCTTTGCTGAACTACTGCATGAAGATCCAGGTCGGAGAAGCTTGGGTCATCCTAGCAAGAAATAGGTAGCTCGTTGCAGAATGTTACCTCGCTAAGGGTAATACAAAGAGCTCGAGGAGCTCAACCAGGAAGATATCATCGACCTCCCAAAGGGAAATGATGAATTCAGAATTCAAGCGGCCAACAAAGGAGAAGAGATTTTCCTTAATCCAGAATTCCCTGAGAAAGGGATAAGGATAGGCAAGCTTTTTCCTTCCAAAATTAAAGGGTAGCTCGTTGACTCCCTCCAGGAATATTTGAGAGCCTTAGCCTAGTGACCTACCGACCATGAGGGCAGAGATAGGAAAATTGCAAAGCACAAGGTTAGACTGAAACTAGGGCTCAAACTAGTGAAACGAAAGAAAAGGACCTTTGCTCCAGAGCGAAATGAGGTCAGAGCCCTAGAAGTCCAAGCTCTTCACGCCACTGGTGTACCCAGAATGGATGGCTAACCCGAAGGTTGTGCCAAAGAAAGAAAGGACATTTAGGATGTATGTGGATTTCACCACACTAAACAAATATTGCCAGAAGGATTCATACCCACTCCCTAGCATTGATCAAATGATATACTCCACAGTCGGTTACCAATGGCTGTGCTTTTTGGACACTTACAAAGGGTACCACCAAATTCCAATGGCGATAGAGGATATGGAAAAGTCCTCTTTCATTACAAAGGTTGGCGCTTACTGCTACACCAAGATGCCATTCGGTCTGAAGAATACATGGGCTGAATTCTAGCGGGCTGTGCACAAGGTCTTCAAGAGCCAGTTGGGAAGGAACATTGAGGGCTATGTGGATGATCAAGTCCAAGACCTTTGAAGACTTTATTGAAGATATCAGGGAGACTTTCCAAACATTGAAAGCTGCTCACATGAAGGTCAATTTTGATAAATGTACCTTTGTTGTCTCAGCAGGTAAATTCCTAGGTTTCATGATATCAAAACGAGGCATTGATGTCAATCTTGATAAGATAAAAACACTGTTAGACATGGAGCCTCCTAGAAACATTAAAGGGGTCCAAGGTCTGACAATAAATATGGCGGCATTGGGGCTCTTCATCAGCAAAATGGCTGACAAAGGAGAACAATTTTATGATGTCATAAAAAAGCCGAAAGATTTTCAGTGAACAGCTTTCGGCAAGATGAAAGACTTCCTAGGAAGGCCCCCACAACTCGTTTCCCCAAGGTCTAAGGTGGAGATTCTAATGTACCTAACTGCAATAGAAAAGGCAATCGACTCAATGATACTAGTAGAAAGGTCAGGTTTACAATTTCCTATTTATTATTTGAGTTGTTTGCTTAGAGGTCCTAAAATTAGATATTTGGACCTCAAAAAATTTTTGTACCTAATTATTATTACCTCATGGATGCTTACTCGATAAAAGTGTTCACCAATTTAACACTAAAACAAGCTTTGGCGAAGCTCGAGGTATCGGGCATGACAATGAAGTGGTCTCTTGAGCTCTCGGGATATCAAATTGAATTTGAGCCAAGGAAAGCAATCAAAGCTCAAGCTCTCTCAGACTTTGTAGAAGAATGCAAAAGAGCTCGACATGAGCTCACAAGCGCTTGTGAAAATAATATCTGGACCATGTACATAGATGGCCCCACAGAAATATAATGTGATTCCTTGAAGGTTGAAGGTTTATTTTCACATAAGCAAGAAACTAAATCAAAGGTAAAGAAAAGAACTCATCTAAGATTTGTTTGGGAGATTAGAAAGACCTTTGTAGAAGATTCCACAACAACCATCCTCTTGATTTGTAGAAACTATTCAATACCTCACCCAAGTAATTGAAGGCCCAAGATGAAGTGACTAAGAACCCTAGGAGGAAGTTCTAAGAACACTCTCAAAGACAAAGTTTTGATCTTGTTTTTTATTAAGTCCCAAATGAAAGTTGTTTGTCAAAGTTTATTTTCTCCTATTACATTTAAGGGGCTATATATAGTATAAGTAGTGAGAAACCCTAATAAATGCCCTAAATAAGTCATACAAGCGGTCAAGGACAGAAAAACAAGTGAAGGAAAGCTGTTAAAATTCGGGAATACATCGCATTGGTGCATAGAAGTTTGCCTTGGAAAGGGTGGATTAGGCGCCGACTTGACCACCAGATGCAGTGCCGGATCAGCACTGGAATGAAGGCTGGCTGTGTGTTCAGGGGTGTTCGATGCCAAATGGGTAGGTGCCTGTGCCAGATGCTTGTTTTTCCAGCCTTGCTTCTTCTTTTTTCACCCATTGTTCCATGCTTTTTCTTGACTTCAATTTGTACTCTTTTGAGACTTGAACTAGGGTCTCTTAGGCACATTTATAAGCCCTCCATCTTCCCAAATGTCTCTCCAATTTGGTCTTATCTACAAGCTTAACTGCATGGAACATGGCATCGTCTTCAAGTTGATCTTCCTCGATTTGCATCATTACCAACATTGTTATTTTCTTCTTGAAGGCATCATTCTTATACTTGAAGTACAAGTCTTTATAGGCATGAACTAAACTTCTTCATCTTGTAATTCTTCAATTCATTCTTTGATTTCCTTTTTGAATCTCCATATTTAAGCTTGAACTTGAAGAATAGAACTCCATACTTCATGCCAAGTGACTCGAATCTTCCAAGATCTCCACTTAGTAGATTCCATGAGTTCTTCAAAGTTAAGGTAGCTCCCTGATCCCTATCGATAGTGTTTTTGGAGTTAATTACACAAGATTACTCACTTAGGCATCAGAGCTCTTTTCTTGGTGACAGCCCACTCCGGTGACCTATTCCCTTTCTTCTCAGGTTGTGATCACAGACATCATTGCGGTTCGGGGTGACCCAAAGGCTACTTCCGAGCTCCATCAATATTATATATAATATAACTTATTGATTAAATAGGGATAATGGCCAATGTTGTACCTGTACTATGGCCCAAAGTAAACTTTGGTAGTAAATGTTTAATTTCTGCCAATTAAGTACCTAAACATTTTATGGGCAGCCAAATAGGTACTTTTGGTGAATTTTGCACCAAAATCCGGCCTAGTCATCATGTGTCTAGCACATGGGTCAGATTTGAAATGCTCAATTAGTGTTTTCGTGTTGTTTGTTTGTTTTTTTTTTTTTTTTTTTGGGAGGTTGGAATGGGCTGCTGTTGTGGGATAGCAAGGTTTTTGTTCATTGGATTTGTGATTAGCTTAATCCAGGGTTGACACCCAGCAAACAACCCAGTTTTGAATGGACCAAGTTTGGATCCTTCTTTCCCTGTGCCGTTATGGTTACGAATTGATTGGGCATCGGCTGCCTAGGTTGAATGTTGAGGTTTGGAACATGACCACGACATTTCCGAAGATGAAGTCGATGGTTCCGGTGACATAGCATTGACATTAGAATTGGCAGTTAGAGTGGGCATAGAGGGTGTCCTAAAAGCCATAAAAAAAAGCATCGATAGAACATGGAGTGATTAGAGCCTGATTAGAGTGCCACAGCCTGGTGCTTACTAGCTCTGACAGTGTTCTTAAATGCTATGTCTTTTGGGATGAAACTGGTTTGAAAATGGGGAAGACGAAAACAGGAAGAAGAAGAAAGAAAGAAAAAAAAATTTAATGAATGGACTATTTTACCCCCCATATCGGACCCATATGCCAGTCACGTGATGACTTGATCGAATTTTGTTCGCCAGAAGTACCTATTTGGCTGCCAATAAGATGTTTGGGTACTCAAATGGCAAAAATTAAACATTTGCTACTGAAGTTTTCATTGGGCCATAGTGCAGATACTAGATTGGCCATTATCCCTATTAAATATATAATTTATTTTATATATTATATTTTACTATTTTTATATAATTAAAGGGAGAAATGGGCATGAACAGAATAAGTCAACCCAAATGGGCTCTCAAGGCCCGCCTTGAATACATGGAAGTCAAACTTACAAGTCAAGAGGAAAGGTGGGTAGCGACCTCCTACCACCAATCTCCCAAGTCACTGACCTCCAAAATGAGCTCAAGAGAAGTTTCACCGGACCATGGCCTTCGACTCGATGAGCTCCAACTCATCTCATACATCTTCCATGCCATGACTAACTGTGTGAATCTCCTAACACCCTCCATGAGCCTTTAATCACTTGGCAGGACCTCCTAGAAGTGATAGTTGAGAAATTTGACGCTCAGTGGTAGGTCGCAAAGTTGGTATAAAGGTCGTTAATAACCTTATAGCTCTCAACCAAAGACTTGAATGGCAAGATATCTAAACATAGGGAAACTCCACGATTCAAGGAGCAATTGGCAGGGTATGATATGATCTCACAATTATCCTAATTGCCTACTGTCATGTATTTGAAGAGCCTTGATCAAAGAGGTAACTTACTTAATTCAATATGTAAAGAAATTACAAACAGTCTACGAACAAGGACACAGTTTTTTGGGATTAATTACTCAAGATTACTCTCTCAGAATATTGACTTAGGCTTCGAAGCTATTCCTCGAGCGATATCCCGGTACAACTATGCACTAGAGAAGTAGTGCCGGAAGACTCGCACCCCAACAGGGGATAGTAAGAATAATCCAGCGTTGGACAATCAACAGGAGCAGCCAAGACCGACACAGTCTGGGCCATCCCGGAGGGTCCAGATGAACTCTCCGCATGAGCAAGAACCCGACCTGATCAACAATGGCAACAACCCCAGACTACAGAGATCTGTGGGAAGTCTAGTGATAGTCCCACTGATCGGTTAGAATGCATGGTGGCTGCCCTAGAAGGACTCTCAGGTAGAGGAGACTACATGTCAACAGGGTGCACTCCTATACCATCCCAGAGAGAGACGTAACCGTCCCGAGTTCAAGGGGATTGCACATAGCATGACCAACCCCTGCCTTTAGAAACAAAGAATGACCTTCAGCATGACAAACAAGGTCGAGAAATAGGTCGAACACAGGAAAGATCACAGGGGGTGACAGTCCCACCTGTGGCGAACTTGAGAGAAACCCTGAACAATGGAAGCGGCTATGACCTATGAGACAAACTCAACCAAGTTTCTATCTAACGAGGTCAGAGATAAGAGACCGGTCCTGAAGAGTAGGGGAGCTCTCTGAGAACTCCTATTGGAGAAAGAATACCAGCTCAACGAAGCCTGATCCAAAAGACAGGTAGCAACACTTGAGGGGTAGCGCTGAATCCATTCAGGAGAGCGACTCTCCCAGCCAATCAGGAGAGATATGGAAATCAAGAGACATAGAGCAATGTGGACCTATCGGAACCATCACCATTTGTCCACAACATCAGGACTGCTCGGATGGCACTAGGATTCAAAGCCCCACAAGTGGAGGCAAAGTATGATGGCACAGGGGAACCGTTACAACACATAGATAAATACTTTTCCCACATGGAAATGTTTCAGTACCCTGACCATGTCAAATGTAGCTCTTTCCGGTCCACGCTGACCAAGAAAGCACAGTCCTAGTTCAAAAGGATTCCAAAGGCAAGTATCTCGAGCTCTACTCAACTAAAGGAGCTGTTTTTGAAAAATTATCAAAGCAACAAGAGATGTGAAAAAGACATCAATGATCTGTACGATATCAAACAGTTGTTTGGTGAAAGCTTGAGAAGTTATTACAATCACTTCAATGATGAGGCAGTAGAAATTGAGCAAAAGAACGATGCCATCTACATCACTGCCTTCAAGCAAATATTGCAAGGGGGGTATGTAGCCCTTAGGCAGGCAGAAAAGCCAGTGAAAATTATTAAGAAACTGCAAACACTCCTTGAGAAATTAATAAAGGTTGAAGAGAAGGCAATCCAAAAGAGGATTCTTGGTTTTGCCTCAGCCACTGAGAAAGATAATAAAAGGCATCCAAAAAGCCCGCAAACATAAAGAAGAGACAGGAAGGATCATCATTCAAAATTTAATATCCTCAAATAAGAAGAGGATGACCATTCCAGACCTGGCGACAACTCCCCTCACGATCTCACGGGCAGAGATACTAGTGGTCATAGAAAAGAAGGGCCTCTTGAAGCCACCAAGACCTCTCAAAACTCCCTTGGCCAAGAGAGACCCAGAAAAATTTTGCCACTACCACAAGGACCATTCCATCTCATAGAGGATTTCTTCGACCTTAAGAGCAAGATTGAGAGGCTAGTAAAAGATGGCCACTTGCAAGAGTTTCTGGCAAGGAACACAAGTCCCACAAATTCGCATCAAGCAACTTCACACAACCAGCGACCTCCAGTCTGTGAGATAAATGCCATAGAAAGGAGGTTGAAGCGAGCTCAGGGGGAAGATTCACAGCCCCTAACAGTGTCATTCCATATTAGGGATTTCCTGGTACATAAGATACTGGTTGACACCGGGAGTGCAGTAAAAATGTCTTGTACAAAAAGGCATTTGACCAAATGGGGATAGAAAGAAGCTTGCTGATAAAGTCAGACACTGCCTTGATGAGCTTCAATGGTAGCACAACCTATATAGAATTGATTCTACAAGTTCCAACTACAGTCTATGTGAATGGAAAGGGGTCACCGAGGTCATGGACTGGTAGGTGGTCGATGCACTCGAAACTTATAATGTAATTCTTGGAAGGAAAGGGGTCATGGACCTAAAAACAGAAATCTCCTTAATAAACTACTGCATGAAAATCCAGGTTGGAAAAGCTTGGGTAGTCCTAGGAGTAGACAAGCAGCTCACCACAGAATGCTACCTTGCTGAAGGTAGTACGGAGACCACAACAAAGCCCAAGCAGGAAGATTTCATCGACCTGTCAAAGGGGAATGATGAATTCAGAATCCATGCAGCCAACAGATGAAAAAAAATTTTCATTAACCCAAAATTCCCTGAGAAAAGGATATAGATAGGTGAGCTTTTGAGTTCCAAAACTAAAGGGAAGCTCATGGACTCCCTACAAGAATATTTGAAAGTCTTTACCTGGCACCCTACCAACCTTGAGGGCATTGACAAGAGAATTGTAGAGCACAAGGTCGGGCTCAAACCAGGAGTCAAACCAATGACGTAAAAGTTTTAACTTAAAAGGAAAGGACCTTTGCTCCAGAACGAAATGAGGTCATAGCCCAAGAAGTCAAAGCTCTTCTCACCGCTGGAATCTTGAAATAAGTGGTGTACCTAGAATGGCTGGCCAACCCAATGGTTGTGCCAAAGAAAGAAAGGACGTGGAGGATATGTGTGGATTTCACCACACTAAACGAATATTGCCAGAATTACTCATACTCACTCCCTAGCATTTATCAAATGGAAGACTCAATAGCCGGACACCAACGGTTATGTTTCCTAAATGCTTACAAGGGGTACCAACAAATTCCAATGGCAACAGAAAATATGGAAAAAGCCTCATTTATCACTGAGGTCAGGACCTATTTCTACACCAAGATGCCATTCGGTCTAAAGAACTCATAGGCAGAATTTCAGAGAGCTATGCATAAGGTTTTTAAGAATTAGCTCGAGAGGAACATCAAGGACTACATGGACAACATCATAATCAAGTCCAAGACCTCTGAGGACTTTATTGAGGACATCAGGGAGACTTTCCAGACATTGAAAGCTGCTCATATGACGCTCAACCCAGAGAAATGTACCTTCGGGGTCTCAACAGGTAAATTCCAAGGCTACATGATATCAGAACGAAGCATTGATGCCAATCTTGATAAAATAAAAGCACCGTTAGACATGGAACCTCCCAGAAACATTAAAGAGGTCCAAAGCCTGACAGAAAAGATGGCGGCATTGGGGCGCTTCATTAGCAAAATGGCTAACAAGGGAGAGAAATTCTACAACGTTATAAAGAAATCGAAACATTTTCAGTGGTCTAAAGATTGCCAAGCAGCTTTTAGTAAATTGAAAGACTTTCGGGGAAAGCCCCCCCGGCTTGTCTCTCCAAGATCGGTGTCACTGGTAGAAAGGTTAGGTTTATAATTTTCAATTTATTATGTAAGTCGTTTGCTCCGAGGTAATGAAATTAGATATTCAGACCTTGGAAATTTTTTGAACATGATTGTTATTACCTCAAGGAAGCTTAAATCCTATTTTGAGGCTTCCCGGATACGAGTATTAACCAATCTGCCACTAAAACGAGGTTAGCCGAAACCCAAACTATCAGGCAGGACAATGAATTCGTCTCTCAAGCTTTGGGGATATCAAATTGAATTTGAGCCAAGACAAGCAATCAAAGCTCAAGCTCTCTAACTTTGTAGAAGAATGCACAAGAGCTCCACTGGAGCTCACAAGTGCTTGTGAAATTAATATATGGACTATGTCCTCTTCGTTATTGCCCTTTGAGATTTTTGAGATCAGTGGGGAGAGGGGGTTGGAGGAGGGTGATATAGTTGCCACCGAGGGGTCTGAGGGCCGTTGTAGTCGCCGTGATGGACACATAGTTCTCCATGTTGCAAACCTCAGAGGGGGCATTCTTCTGCCCCATCTACACCCTTTGTTCCTAGACATTGCCTACTTTGGGGGCTTTCCAATTGTGTAGCTTATTCCCAATTCTGTGCGAGCAGTAGTCACATTCATTGTGACCTACCACTTTTACCGAGTTCTAGTCTCCTTGGAGCTCTTTATCTGCTTCTTTGGGGCCAGTGTCTCCTTGGCACTGAAGAATGTTACTGTAGGGTACCTTCAACTCAACCCTTGGTGCAAGCTGGTAGGTCCTTTCCAATCCCCCCTCTGTAGGGGATAGGAAAGATTCTTTCTTTTTTGCAAAACTTCCCAATAATTCAGTTCGGTTCGAGCCTTATTCGAACTGGAGCATGAAGAAGACTTTTTTCAACGAGTTCCCTACCCTAACAAGTGAACAGGAGAGGGACAGGGCCCTTTTGATTAGCCTGGTCAATTCTGATACTGTAAAGGATGGGTGTAGTTTACTGGCCTAGCCTGTCACTTTTCTTCGCCCCACTGGACTAGGGAGTCTAGCAGACCCCTCTATCAAGAGAGCTATAGGGATTTCCAATTCTAGTCGGGAGCTTCTTTGTTTTCATTTTTCTTCCAATGAGTTTGTTTCAACTCTTTTGTGTACTAACGTATTTTCCCTTTTTTGTTTTAAAAGCAATGAAAACCACTTGGCTTCTGAAGTCTACTCCTCCTTGAGCTACCACCAGTGCCATTGTGCCTTTTCTACTGTTGCTACTGCTACTGCGGGTCCCGCCAAGATTCTTGTCCCCCAACCTCGGGGAAAAAAGATTGAAGTGGCAAACCGAACTCGGATTGCTCTGAAGTGAAGTGTTAAGGTCGCTGCTTTGTAGGCTCCTGTAAAGATCACCATTTCTTCTTCTTCCCCTTCTTCACAATCTGCTCCATCAGAGAAGAGGACTCCTCCAACCTCTTAGCGGCCGTGCGACTGAGGTCGCTGACACTTTGAAAAGGTTTTGGAATCAGTCCCTAACCTCCCATTTCAATAAGGGGACCGCCCGGTGGGTCCCCGACCTTCCAATGGAGTCTTCGGACTGACAACCCATTTCAATATGCTGGCAACTGACTGATGAAGAACTTGTCAAATATATAGCCTCGCTCCACACTCCAGTAAGTCTCTTTAAATTTCTTTATTTTTGCAATTGATTCTGTTTCAACTTGTCTTTAATGCTAACCTCCTTTTTTCTTTGTTGCAAAATCATGTCTTCATAGTTAAAACGGCTGTAATAGCTTCTGATGCTCTCACCAACTTTTGTTTGATGTTAAAAAAATCATTAATGTCTTTCTCACACCACTTGCTGCACTGATAGTTCTTTAGGAACAACTCGTTCAATTGTGTCCAACTCAAAATACATACTTCTAGAATACCCTTGAACCAGGATTGTGCTTTCTTGGCCAACATGGACCAGAAAGCTCGACATTTGACATGATCAGGTTACTCGAACCATTTCCATGTAGGAAACATACTCATCTAAATGTTGTAAAGGTTCCCCCGTGCCATCGTACTTCCGCTCAACTTGCATTGCTTTGAATCCCAAAGACATTCAAGCAGTTTTGATACAGTGGACAAATGGTGAAGGCTCCGATAGGTCTACATTGCTTTAGGCTTCCTATTGGAGACCAAGCTCCAACAATGCCATCGGGACCAATCACGAGGATGAGGGCGTCAAGGATGAAGAAGGCACTGATTGTATTTGTCCAAAACAAGGAAGAACGGTAAGACTTCGAAGCCATACTCAAGAGGAATAAACTTGAAGATGAAACAGAATGTTTAAAGCTATGGAATGCATGTTCAATCCAAGGCTTACAAGAGGATTATGGCTTTGGGATCAATTGAGAACATTCAAAAATGACTTGGGAAGGAAGGAGGGAAGAAAACCAAGAGAAACAACCATGAACATGGCTGGCATTCGCAGCAACCGGCGCCAATCCAAACTAAGGCAGATTGAACAATTTCCAGAGAAAAATCGACATGGTCATCAGTGGGAGCTAAGAAGCAACAACTTCTCCCATTTCAAGATGTATTTCGCAGCTTGTTTTCACCGTGCACGATTTGTTAAGTTAGTTTAGGGTTATAGTACCATAAAAACCTTCTTATGCTTTGTCTTAGATAAGATTTTAACCTTAGAAAAATAGCTTTCCTTTGGAAAACATTCCAAAACACAAGGTCAACCTTGGTCTTTTGTGAAGTGTTCTTAGACTTTCCTTTTAGGTTCTCAATCACTACACTTTGGGCATTCAATTACTTTGGGTAAGGTATTGAATAGTCTTTACAAATCTGGGGGTTGGTTGTTGTGGATTATTCTACGAAGGTCTTCCGAATCTCCCACACAAATCTTTGATGAGTCCTTTTCTTTAAACTTTGATTTGGTTTCTTGCTTGTGTGAAAACAAACCTTCAACCTTCAAGGAATCACATCATCTTTTGGTATCAGAGCTTCGGTTATCATCAAAGGTTTGACTGTCTTACTCGCTTTCTTTGTTATTAAGTGCTAAAATCATATTTGTTTCTTTGAAAATCCTATGGTCTTATATGTGTTTTGTGGTTTTGTTCCTTTACAACTATCCTAGTATCTTCTTGTGATCTTTTGTGTTTGT
>JAOXNR010054041.1:0-13165 GCA_028571225.1 Parsonsia alboflavescens | reverse complement strand
TTTTGAAAAAGTACAGGTCATAACTCTTTTAATATAATATTGGAAGTGACAAATTGAATTTATTTCCTTTTTTAGATTGATATTTAGGTTAATTTTGACTTAACTAATCGGGTGAAATTACTCAAATATACATCCTCAACTCATATAAGTTTTTCGCTTTGATGACTCGAACATGACATCCCTCTCACAAGTGAACCCGTTTTATTCATTTGATACAACAAATTTACTTAGTATAGTTTAAAAAGTTAAAGGTTCAAATTACTCTTTTATCTTATCAGTTGAACTTAAATTAATTCGAATATAAACCTAAGAAACATAATAAATATAGACTACAAGTAAAAAGTAAATTTTTAATGTCTTTCTTTAAAGTTAACAAATGGCATATGTATACATTATTAAAAGAAAGGCAATCCTGTCGTAGAGTTGTCAAGTATTCAAAAAGTCCAATAAATATGAAGGGAAAAAATAAAAAGAAAGAAAGAAAATGGAAATTGAAATTGAAATAAAAATAATAATAATTAGGGCTAAAAGATAGAAAAATAAATTAATTAGGGGATTACAAAACTTATAATTATGTTCTAGTTCACATTGGTATGGTTCTCAATCTAAATTCAACCATAGGCACCATGGCTAATGTCTGCATTTATATGGTACTCTAAAATTTCTATTCTATGCATTCTAATTATGAAACATGATTTTCATATTAATTTATTATTATTTATCGTTAGTTTTTTTCTTCCTCTAAAAATGGTCTCTTCATATTTTACTACCCATTTGTTTACAAAATAAATGACAATAATATTTAATTAAATAAATATTTAATTATAAATTCTAATTATTCCAGACTAAAAAAACTTAAATACTAAAGTTATTAAAAAAAAAAACTCTCTATATTCTTACCTATTTATTTATATAATATAATGGTAATAATATATCTAATTCAAAAAGCATTCAATTAGTTCAACTTATAAGATTAAATAAAAGTCCATGAAACTATGTGGTTGAAATGATAATTATTAAAAAATACTTTTAAATATGATGGGAAAAAACAGAGAATTTACATACAAAATAATTTAGAAATTAATTTTTAAACAGATAATAAAATATTTGTTAAAATTGAACTTAATAATAGTCACAATTTTATTGTTTAAATTAAATAAAATTTTAAATTAGGTAAACTAATACGAATTTATTAATTAAATATTCATTAAACTAAAAATGTAATTGTCAACATCTTTTGAAAGTAAGGTATATAAATAAAAATTTTGAAAAATTAGTTTTTGATAATAACAAAAAGTGTTCTGTGTTTTTTTTTAATGTGCTTAACTAAACTTGTTACTTTTTTTTCAGTTTGATCATTAAACTATAAAACTAGTCAATTTAATCATTATACTTTATATTTTTAAATAGTTTAATCATTTTATTTTGGATTTTTAAACAATTTAACCATTATACTTTGTTCTTTTAGAAAATTTAGCTACTAGCTTTCCATGTCACTAGAATTTTTCATATAAGCTAAAAGAATCTTCGTCATCTGTCAATTTCCTTTTTTTTTTTTTCTTAATTTATTGATTAATATGTAATTTGAATGACAGTGAGTTAAATTTAGTTGGGCTAATAAGGAAAATTTTAGTGATATGGTAAGCCATATGATATTATTAATGAAAATTGATTACATTTCTAACTATTATTCAATTAGACCAACAAAGAGTTGTTAAATTGTTTTAAAAAATAAAGTATAATTGGTAAATTAATTGATTTTATAGTTTAATAGTGAGATTGAAAAAAAAAGTGGCAAGTTTAATGGCCACATGACTAGTTAAATCATTTTTTTAATATATCTGAACTTTTAAAAATATGATAATTTAGACGGGTAGGAGATGACGTAATGAATTAAATTTTTAGGTATACTTTTGTTTTTAGTTTTATTATACAAAGAAGGATAATTCAAATTGATAATAATATTTGAATTTATTTCAACGGACAAAACAACAATGACAATACTTGATTAAATATAATTTGAAAATATCTGTAATAAATTATATTAAATTTAATTAATTGAACTTGTCTGAAAAATAATTAAAAATTACACTTAGTATTTCTTTCTTTTTTAAAAAAAAGAAAATGTATTAATTTAAATGAATTGTGAATGATACAATAAATTACTTTTTCTTAATTATACTTTTATTTTTATTTTTATTATGTTTTACTTTATATAATAATTATTAGTAACTTCCCACAGATGACATGAATTTTTATCCCAGTTATTAATTAGTAAAAAATCGCTAAAAACTATTCCGCAATGCTTGGCAAAATACAATTAGAAAGAACAACACGCGTATCGAAAACGACTCCCAAATCCTTCAGCACGAGCCAAGCCAGAGCTCAAGGAAACGACATGTACGCACCCATGACCCCACTGGTGGGACCAAAGGAACCGACCAAGACCACAGATGAAACTTAAAAGTTAGACTCAAAGCCCCTGAATGAACTGACCATGGTTGACTAACCCCTCAACTGACGCCGTCAAGCTTGGTAATCGATCCCCAATGTACCAGAAACCTCTTAGATCCTCTTGACACGTGGGGTCCCTTCACGTTGACAAATCTAGGAGGTGAATGACTCTAGCCAGACACGTGGACTTCCAAATTTGTTCTGGTGAACTGAAGTTTAATATAGGGGAGTCATAGGACTCAATATCTTGTTTTCTTTTGTTTTTATTTTTTAAAATTTCTTTATCACTCATCCCTCCTCCCTCCTCCCTCCTCCCTCATCCTTACCCCTCCCTAGCTTCCTTTCCTTTCACCTATACGCAGCATGTTCGAATTCGAAATCTCTTCAAATATTATTATTTAACACTATTTTCTGTTTAAATACATTTTTTATTTCAAAATAGTTATCTTTTAAAGAGAGATATTTTATTTGAAAATGATTATTGTTTACTCACAAGGTAAAGGGTGTTAAATGAATTATCTTTTTCAATTTGTTTATTAATCTTTTTTAATGATATTTATTAAATTTACATAAACCAATTTTAAAATTTATCAATCATATTATCATTAATCTCAATTTTTAATAATTTTAAGGAGGAACAAAATTATTTAAAATAGATAATATTATGATTACTTTAATTTAGATAAAACCTTTAAACGATAATTAAAAAGGAATGGAGTAATATTTTGGCCCGTGGTTTGGCTAAGTCACGGTATTTTGGTTTTAGGGAGCTGGTTAAAAATTGACAACTATGAGGTGGTGACGCTGCAGTTAAATAAGGAGGAGACACGCCGGTCAATTCGACAAGTCAATGGTTTGAACTTTGAAAAGTAACGGTTACGGTTCCAATTCCGGTTCGTCTGAGGAACTTCTGTGGTAACGGTTAAATCCACTAATGTAATAATAAGCCGGCGAATTATAGGCTTTGTTTAATATGAATGAGAGAAAGGGCTTAATTTACTTTTCGAATGAAATAATTATTGATGGAGAAAATAGATACAATCCGAATTATCCGATCTATATAATATCAAAAATCGATCCGAATACAAGAGATCTAATTTGAAATTGTTAAAGGAGAGTCAGCAACCTTTTAGGTCATCGATCTTCAATGAGCTTGGGAAAAATCTTATTGGATTACGACCTCCAACCTAGTGGTCTCTAATCCATCTCATGTATCTTCCAAGCCACGATTGAACATTTATGATGCTTAACATACATCACGACCTCTAAAGAAACTCATTGAGATCTTCAAGGCTCACTAGAAGGTCACGAATTTGGTTCATAAGTCATTGACAAGCTCATAACTCTCACACCAAAGACGTGCATGGCGAGGTACATAATGTTAGGTAAACTCCAAAAGTCTAGGAGCAATTGGAGGGATATTATCTTACAATTATCCTAAAGGCATACTTTCACAGAATTGAGATTAACTTCTACAAGGTAATTTCACTTAATTGGTAACGAGTTATTTGATATACATTATCGGATCACACACAGATTACACAAGAGGATATTCATTCAATTTTACTTTCAAACGAATACTGATTTAGGCATCAGAGATTTCTTCAGGGCGATAGCCCACTCCGGTGATCTTAAATATTTCTGGTTGTGATTACAGACATCGTCACTGTTTGGGGTGACTTAGAGGTTGTTTTCGAGCTTCATCACTTCTAGTGTCATCTGTGGGGTGAACACTCTGATCAAGGGTTTTCTTTCGAACACACAAAAAACAAATAGAAACTGTGATGACACAATCACAGCCAACATGAGTGCAACCACCACGCCGTACTCGACCACTAGGAAGAATTCAACTTCGAACTAGAGAAACTGTACCAAAAGATCTAGTTCATAATGAAAATATAGATAATGTGATGGCACCAATTGATCCATCATTGCCACCTAGACCGACACAGTCTGGACCTTCTCGAAGAAATGCAGTTGCTAATCCTCATAAACAAGAAGGAACAGAACAAGGATATCAAAATCCAAACAACAACAACGCTCCTAAACCATAGAGATCCAGGGAAAGTCATGTATCTATTCCAGCCAACCTCTTGGAACTCGTGGTTGTAACATTGGAAGATATATCATGCAAGACGGACTACGTATCAACTTGACGTAGTCCAGCACCATCTCAAAGGGAAACACAACAACCTGGAGGACCAAGACTACAAAATGACACATAACTGGATCCATCCCCACTTCCAATAGGGGGAGAAGATTTTCCAGGGATCCCACCTCGAGATGGAGAAAGTCACGAGCAGAACCTACACAAGGGGAAGCTCGCGGGGTAAGGATCCAGGAAAGAAGTAAAATGGAGAGGGTCCCATAGATGAATGACCCTAGAGAAACATTTTGCAATGGTCACAATTATAACCTTCACAACAGGCTCATTTGTATAACCATCTCTAGGAGTTAACGACAAGGAACGAGCTCAGATGAACAAGAGAGCTTGCTAAGAACTCCTTCTAGAGAAAGGATACCCCCTAGGGAAAAGTTGATTGAAAGGACAGGCAACAAAGCTCAAGAGGTAGCCCTGAATCCGCCAAGGAGAGGAGCTCCCCAAACAAATGATGAAAGAAATGGGGATCAGGAAATCCAGAGTAATGTGGACCTATCTGAATCATCGCCATTTGTCCATGGCATCAGAACAGTTCGAATACCTCTGGGATTCAAGTCTCCTCTAGTTGAGGTGAAATATGATGCACTAGTGAACCTCAACAACATATTGATGAATATGTTTAATATATTTAAATGTTTGAATATCTCGACCATGTCAAGTGCCAAGCTTTTCAATCCATATTGATCAAGAAAGTATAGTCATGGTTCAAGAGCATTCCATAGGCAAGTATCTCGAGTTGGACACAGCTAAAGAAGTTATTTTTGAAAAACTATCAAAGTAATGTGAGGTGTGAGAAAGACATCAATGACCTCTTCAATATTAGATAGAAGGTCGGCGAAAGCACCAGCAGTTATTACAGTCGATTAAATGATGAAGCGGTGAAAATTAAGCAAAAGAATGATGCAATATATATCACTGCTTTTAAGCAGGGATTGCAAGGGGTTATGCGGCTCTTAGAGTGGCAGGGGAACTGGTAAAGACCATCAAAGAGCTATAGATGCTCCTAGAAAAGTTGATCAAGGTGGAAGAGACTACAGTCTAGAAAAAGATTCCTGGTTTCACTCCAACCACAAAAAAGGAATCTAAAGGACAACCTAAGAGTCCTCAAACATCCAAGCGAGATAGGAAGGACTCTCATTCAAAAGGAGGACCTTCATACAAGAAGAGAAAAACTATTCCCGACCTAATGAGCACTCCTTTAATAGCCTCGCGAGCATAAATTTTGGTGATCATGAAAAAGAAAGGTCTTTTGAGACCACCAAGACCTCTTAAAACTCTATTGGCAAAGAGAGACATGACAAAGTTCTGTCAATACCATAAAGATCAAGGTCATTGCACCGAGGATTGTTTCGACCTCAAATGAGAAATCGAGAGGTTGATTAAAGAAGGTCACTTGCAAGAATTTTTTGCTAAAAACGTAGGTTATACCAATCCACCACCTGCAGTGGCTAACCCGACCTCCAATTAGAGAGATCAAGGCAATTTAGAGAAGGTCAAAGCAAGCTCGAGGAGCAAATGCAGACCCCCTCATAGTGTAATTCTAGATTGGAGAATGCTTAATCCAAAAAATTCTCGTAGATATTGGAAGCTTAGTGAATGTCTTATACAAGAAAGCATTCGATCAAATGGGAATAGATAGGAGCTTGCTATTGAAATCAGACACAACTTTGACTGGCTTCAGTGGCAACACGACCTACGTTGAAGGAATTTTGCAAGTCCCTATTGCAGTTTATGTAAACAACAAAGAAGTTACTGAGGTCATGGACTGGTTTGTAGTTGATGCACCAGGAACCTACAATGTAATTCTTGGATGAAAAGGAGTCGTGGACCTAAAATCCGAGATCTCTTTGTTGAACTATTGCATGAGAATTCAAGTCAGTGATGGTTGGATCACCTTAGAGGGAGATATAAATGTAGCTTCAGAGTGCTACCTCTCTGAAGGGGATGCAGAAACCTTGGAAGCGACCTCAAAGGTCGACTTTATTAACCTACCACTGGATGATAAAAAGTCTAGAATTCATGCAACTAACAAAGGAGAAAAAGTTTTTCCCAACCCAGAATTCCCTGAGAAGGGAATAAAGATAGGGCTTCTACCCTCTAAGGTTAAGGGAAAACTGGTAGACTTGCTTCAAGAGTATCTTAAGGTCTTTGCCTGGCGACCTATGGACCGCGAAGGCATTGACAGAGAGATAATAGAACATAAAGTTGGACTCAGGCCAGGAGTCAAGCCAATGAAATAGAAGAAAAGAACCTTTGCTTTGGAGAGAAATGAAGTTATAGCTTGAGAAGTCCAAGCTCTGCTCGATGTTGGAATTCTAAAAGTGGTTGTGTACCTGAATGGCTAGCTAATCTAGTGGTTGTACCAAAGAAATAAGCTACATGGAGGATCTGTGTAGACTTCACTATACTTAATAAATATTACCAAAAGGATTCATATCCACTCCCAAGCATCGATCAGATGGTTGATTCAACAACTGGGTATCAATGGGTTTGCTTCTTAGATGCATACAAGGGGTACCACCAGATCCTAATGGCATTGGAAGACATGGAGAAGACTTCATCTGTAACTGAGGTTGAGACCTAGTGCTACACTAAAATGCCCTTTGGTTTGAAGAATGCAGGGGTAGAGATCTAGCGAGCCATGCATAAAGTCTTTAAGGTGCAGCTCGGGAGAAACATCGAGGTCTATGTTGATGACATAATAATCAAATCCAAGACATTAGACGACTTTATTGAAGATATAAAGGAAACTTTTCAAACATTGAAAGCAACCCATATGAAACTTAATCCTAAGAAATGCACTTTTGGAGTCTCAGAGGGAAAATTTTTATGTTTCATGATATCAGAATGAGGTATTGGTGCAAATCCTAATAAGATAAAGGCACTTCTAGACATGGGACCTAACAGAAACATCAAAGAAGTCCAGAGCTTAACAAGAAAGATGGTAGCACTAAGTCGCTTTATTAGCAAAATGGTAGATAAAGGAGAGAAGCTCTACAATGTCTTGAAGAAGCAAGATGGATTCCAGTGGTTAGAAGACTGTCAAATTGTGTTTTTGAAGCCGAAATAATTCCTAGGAAAACCAACGCAACTCATCTCACCAAGATTTGGAGAAGAACTTCTAATGTACCTGACTATAACCAAGAAAGTAATTAGAAATCTTAGTAGAAAGGTTAGGCTTGCAATACCTTATTTACTATGTAAGTCGTCTATTGCGAGGTCCAGAAGCTAGATATCTAGATCTCGAAAATTTTCTATACCTCATTATCATCATATCAAGGAAACTTAATCCCTACTTTGAAGCTTATCCGGTTAGAGTATTGACTAATTTACCATTAAAGCAAGCATTGGCAAAGCTTGAGCTGTTAGGTAGAACAATGAAGTGATCAATGAGTCACTCGAGCTCTTAGGTTATCAAATTGACTTAAGCCAAGAATGGCCATCAAGGCCCAAACTCTCTCAGACTTCGTGGAAAAATATACAAGAGTTCACTGGAGCTCACTAAAACTCATGACCTTATGCCTTTTACCGCTCTTAGCTCTTCTTCAAGTTCTTAATGCAACTTCAAGAGTAGACAATTACTCAATAAGGTAACCAAATCAAACATCAAAAACTCAAAGCAAATATATCATATCTTCGAATATATAAGATTCAAGGAGATAAGAGTTTCAAAGAACATGGTAATTGAACACAAGACAATAGATCAAACACTTGTAATTCAAGAGAAATAGATGAACCTTGAGGTCAAAGAGTTGTGGTCCAAATTTTCAGCAATTTGAACATGATAAAGTGTCCCAATAACAAGTTTTCAATAGGAAAATAGGCAATTCCATATAATATATCACAATTCAAGCTCTACCAATCAATTTGATCAACATATCAATAGAATTTAACTTCACAAATGGTACCTCAAATCCAATTTCGAATTTGATCATGTTTTTTGATAGAATTTTTTTTTACCTTTTTCAGGTTTAGAGGTGTTTGATATCTCTTTTTTTTTTTGTTTTTGTTGTTGTAGAGACTATAGAAAAAGTAGAATCACCCAACAATTAATTGGCCTTGATTTTTTTGTAATGTGTGGACTATGTACAAGGATGGCTAAATCGAAAAGGAAAATTTGGTGTGGGAATAATATTGATCAATCCTAAGGGAGTGAAAAGCACTTTCTCTATGAAATATAACTTCCCATCCTCAAATAATGAATTCGAGTATCAAAATCTCTTATTAGGCCTAAGACTCATACGAGCTTTAAAAGTGCAAAAATTGCATGTGAAAACCAATTCATAAGTCATAGCTAGCCAGGTCACTAGAATACTTGAATACTTCCTTATTGAACAAATGCCCAGAGAGCAAAATACAGAAGTTGATGCACTATCTAAAGTCTACCTAGAACTCGCAGGAACCAAAGCCAAGCTCCTGGTTGAACACTAGCATTCTCCAAGCATAAACCAAGAGGAAAATTTAGTCATAGAAGACCAATCAAATTGGAGATATCCAATTTACAAATTTTTTAAGAATAACGATCTCCCAGAAGATGCAAAAGAAGCTCATCAAATCAGAAAATAGGTAACTCGCTATGTCTTGATAGGTGATGGTGAGGTATACAGGAGGTCATACACTTGGCCATTACTCAAATGTTTGAGCAAAGCCGAGGGAGAATATGTCATTGTAGAAGTACACAATGGAATATGAGGATCACACATAGCAGCCAAGACAATGGCAAAGAAGATATTAAGGATCGGTTATTATTGGCCTTCTATGGTATTAGAGATTAAGAGGATCATTCAAAAATGCACGAGCAGTCAACTACATGGAAACAAGTCCCATGTACCAATAACGAGATATCAATCCATTAGTGCTTCAATTCATTTTGATATCTAGGGAATTGACATCTTAGGACCTTCTCCTAAAGCAGTAGTTGGTGCTCAGTACTTAATAGGAGCTGTGAAGTATTTCACGAGATGGGTTGAAGAAAAGCCTATTACAGTAATTACTTCGCCAAAAGTACAATCCTTTGTTTGGATTAACATTGTGTGTATATTTGGAATTCCGCAAGCTATTATCTTAGATAATGGGAGGCAATTTTTCAGGGATCCTTTCAAGACCTTTTGTGAGAATTTGAGCATAGAGCAAAGATAGACCTTGGTAGCTCATCCTCAAGCAAATGGACTTGCCTTGGTCACAAACAAATCAATTTTGGAAGGCCTAAAGAGAAGGCTTATCGAGCTTGAGAAAGAAGGTCGAAAACCTTCCTAGCTAGAGGAAATCCTAAGTATTCAATGTGCTTATAGAACTATACTGGAGAAACACCTTTCAGTTTATGTTTTGGAGCAAAAGCAATGCTACCAGTGGAGGTCGGAATGCAGTCTTTGAGATTAACTGAATACAATTCAGTCTCAAATAATGGGGAGATGATGCAAACGGTCGTGGCAGGTTGAAGATTTTCTTTATGATGGGTGACAACAACAAATCTTGGAAACTCAAACTTTGGATAATCCGTCAAAGTTTGAGACTTTTCTAGAAAAATCTAACTTTTGAACTTGCCAAAGGTTAAGGCAACGAAAATAGAATTCTTCTCCTATAAGCAGACTTCAATCTAAAGTACTTAAAGGATGAAAAAAGAAAGAAAAATCTGTGCGATAAATTTCTAATCGAAAAAAAAAAATATCAATTCTTGTCAAAAAGTGATTGCCACTATTACAGCCCTCCCTTTCCTTTATATAGCCACTAAGAAAGAGATTACTAAAACCTAAAAACCAGGAAGAAAATCAATAAAACAAGTTTCTAAATAAAATTCTGTCTAATTAAGGAAATAAAATTATTAAGCAATTTTGATCTTCGCCTCTTCAATCTTCCTTGACCAGCCTATCTCGTTTCTTTTGGTGGAAGATGTTTCAATCATTTTGACTGAAATGGAGTGGTTGTTGGAAGCGGTTCCGGCTTTGGCTCGTCTACTAGCTCGGCGTCAGACTCCCTCTCTTGAAGAGAGCTTGTCCCTAAGCTCGGGTTGTCTGCATGGAAGCAAGAGAGATGTTTCACTTTGAACACGTTGGAAATGTTGTAGTCCATGGAGCATTTTGGCCCAATTTCTCCAGAATCTGATAAGGACCAATCTTCCTATCCTTGAGTTTGTGATATTCACCTGAAAGAAATCTTTCCTTGGCAAGTGACACCCAACCAAATCACCTACAACAAACTAAACATCGTGTCAGGTCCAGTCAGCATATTCATTGTACGCCGCATATGATCTTTCCAAGTTAGCTTTAACTGTGGCATGCACTGATTGCAGATCCTCGAATTGTTCTTCTTCTTTTTTAGGAGCTGATCCATCAGTAGGTATGGCAAGATCAATGGGGCTCCTCGGATTTCAGCCGTAGACAATTTGGAAAGGAAACAACTTCGTGGATCGATTCGTCAAACAATTATACTCAAATTCGATCTTGGGTAGAATAGAATCCCAAGTTCCGAAAGACTTAACTTGTGTTCTCAACATACTGCCCAAAGTTCGATTTACCGTTTCCATTTAGCCATCCGTCTATGGGTGATACGGGCTGCTGAACTTCAACTCAGTCCCAAGCTTCTTCCATAGTTCTCACCAGAAATGACTCATAAACTTGGTATCTCGGTTGGTCACAATGCTCTAAGGGAGACCAAATCACCTAACAACCTCCATGAAATACAAGTTGGCAATCTTGTTGGCATCCATGGTTGTTTTGCATGCTATGAACACAACCATCTTGCTAAACCGATTAACTACCACCATGATGCTATCAAATCCGAATTGAGTTCTCGATAAACCCACCACGAAATCCATAGAAATGCCATTCCAAGGTTTTGTCGGAATTGGAAATGATGTATACATTCCTTGATTGCTACTGCCCCCCTTTGATACCTGGCAAATCCGGCACCTCTTGACATAGGCTTGAGTGCTAATATCAATCCCAGGCCAATAGAACCTCTCCTTGATCAGTCCAATAGCCTTGTCCTTACCAAAGTGACAATGTGCATGTATTTCTTGCACAATCAACAATCTCAAAGATGTATAGGAATGCATAGACAATTACCTCGGAATAGAAAATCGTCATGAAGCATATAATCAAACTGACTCTGTTGCTCCATCTCGTGCACAATACTCTTGAAATATTCATCATCTCTTAAGTCATCTTGCACATTTTCAAAACCTAAAGCTTCAACTTTCATCACATTGAGTAATGACTGTCTTCTACTCAAAGCATCGGCCACTAATTATTCCGGAGCTCCCTTAGTTGATTTCGTGCCACCATCCGATAAAATTCCAAGGTATATTCCTTCACACTCTGAGATCCTTGCCCTAAACTTTGCAAGTTCTGAAACAAATTGACACGAACGGTCGTGGCAGGTTGAAGATTTTCCCTATGCTGGGCGACGACAACAAATCTTGGAAACTCAAACTTTGGCTAATCCGTCAAAGTTTGAGACTTTTTTTGAAAATCTAACTTTTGAACTTGCCAAAGGTCAAGACAACGAAAATAGAATTCTTCTCTTATAAACAAACTTCAATCTAAAGTAGTTAAAGGACGAACAAAGAAAGAAAAACCTATGCGATAAATTTTTTTATCAAAAAAAAAAAAAATCAATTCTTGTCAAAAAGTGATTGCCGCAGCCATAGTCGTCCCTTCCTCTATATAGCCACTAAGAAGGAAATTACTAAAAAATAAAAACCAGGAAGAAAACTAATAAAACAAGTTTTTAAATAAAATTTTATCTAATTAGGGAAATAAAACTATTAAGCAATCTTGATCTTGATCTTCTCCTCTTCAACCTTCTTTGACTAGCCTATCTCGTTTCTTTTGGTGGAAGATGTTTCAATTGTTCTGACCGACGTGGAGTGGTTGTTGGAAGCTGCTCTGGATTTGGCTCATCTACTAGCCTTGCGTCAAGAAAGAAGGTAGACCTAGACCTCCTTGAAGAAGTAAGAAATAAAGTTATGGAACTTGATAGAAGGTACAAGAAATAGGTTACAAATTTTTTTCAGCAAAAAGGTTAAAGAGAAGCATTTCGTAGTTGGGAAAATGGTCCTCAAAAGGTTAGATGTAAGGAAACAAGGGCAAACTAACAAAACTGCAAGAAGGCTGGGAAGGACCTTATATAGTTCAAGAAATCCTCAAAAGTGGAAGCTAATAAGTTCGTTGATATCATCTGGAATACCAAGCTTTGAAATTCTATGCCTGAGCCCACTGATTATTCCCAGTGACCTATACAGCAACCTACTCGAATTCCCGTTTCATAAGTTTACTTCAGTTCTTAGAGACTTATCCAAAATGGCCTTGAAAGATACCATGCTTTCCAGACTTGTACAAGTTCAAGTTTTATCAAATTTCTATCGATTTTTATCTATACAAGTATTTTCTACATACAAAAAGCCCCAAGGCAAAGAAGAATCAAAACAGGTGACTTGATGATCCATCAAAGACATATATAGCTCATTTTGAGCCTTCTTTTTAATTTTTTAAAATTTTTTTATATACACTGCTCAAATAAGTATGTTTATTGCCTCGTTTTTTCATAGCT
>JAOXNR010054040.1:0-13166 GCA_028571225.1 Parsonsia alboflavescens | reverse complement strand
TTCTCTTTTCTTTTTCCAATTTCTTCCTTTTTAATTTTTTTTTTTTAATGTCTTCATTTGCTAATCCCCTATCACTTTCCAAACTCTAGCCTTTGGTTGTGCCTTCCATTGTTTTTTTCCCCTCTTCTTTTTCCTTTTATTTTTTTGAGTTTTTTTCTTATTTTTCTATTATGGCATTTTTAAAATTCATTTTTTTTTAATTCATGTGTTATCTTTATAACTTATACGAACGAAAATATGTTAAAAATAGAAAAAAATTTTAATTATTTTTTAAAATATTTCGAATTTAAATTGAAAATTTATTTATTATTATTCTTTGATCTATTTTTTAATTTAAGTCGAACATATGATATATTGATATTAAATATATTATAGCTTTTATATCTTAAAAACTATTATAAAGTTGTTAAAAAAATCATATAAAAAATATTTTCATAAGTTCTTTTTTATCCAAATAATTTTTTTTTTAGAAAAAAGAACTTTTACAAAAAATAAAAAAAAATCCAAATATAAAACTACTTAATTTTTACAGAAAACACTTTAAAAAAATAACTTTTTTTAAATTTATCCAAACGGGTAGATAGATAAGAAAAGAAAAACAAAGTTTGTAGATTTATATATATATTCAGTAATTGATATGATTGAGAGTAATTTAATATCACATGCATATAATATTAATTACCTTATTCTTTTCTTCTTTCTTTTTTTTTTTTTTTAAAAACATTAAATGAAGTTAATAAAAATATAAGTCGTTACTCTTTGGGGGTTTTTTTTTTTAAAAAAAAAAATCCAGATATAAATTGTGTTGTGTGTGTGTGTGTATATATATACATATAGTCTAATAAAAAAAAGTTTTTTATTTTATTAGGGGAAAAAAAAAAAAGAGAAAAAGGAAGTAGCGGGCGTAGTCATGAAAAATGGAAAAAGAGATTGTAGAGGAGAAGAATAATTGGTTGCGTACTTGGGAACCTATGAGCTGCTCTCTCGTGCTTTCTTCATGGCTGTACGTAATTATGAGGTTTCGTTATGTTTAGCAGCTAATCATGAAAGTTTAAAACTTGGCTTAGACTGAATTCAATAATAATAAAATATATATCCCAATGTCCACATATCAAATGAACCTAATCAAGTGTAGTAGAGTAATATCTTCTTGTTACGTGAAGGAATATTTAGAATTATTTTCCCCCAAAGCTAATTATGACTCAAATTAATATTATATTTGCCATGCAACTATAAAAATGATTCTAGACACAAACCGAATTTGCTCAAATGAAAAATAAGTCTCACTTATGATTGAGAAGTTATGGATTCGAGTTACGAAAGTAACAAAATATCGTCCGATTGAAGTATGTCCTTTAATGATTCTATCGAATTAATTGGACTTAAATTAACTTTGATACCGTTCAAAAAAGAAAGTTTGTAGAGGATTAGTCCATATTCATTAATTTTGAAATGAAAGGAATAATAAATATTAGAAATTAGTACAAATGCCTGCTAATTATTCTTTAAGAAAAAAAATATATTGAATTAGATTCCTGTGTATTTTGTGATTTTAATTTAATAACTTCACGTGTGATCTCGCGATAATACATTTGTGATCTATCTGTAGCATTATGGTTCAGGATATTTTATCTATGGGTATTTTGCAATTCGATTATGACTAAATTTTGTAATCGAACTGTCATAACCGATTACAGTAATAGGTCCTACACCACTGTTCAATTCGATCAGTAATAGTTTAGTTTATATATGTAATATTTATAATTTTTTTATATTTTATTTTATCATTTCTTTTAACAATTTAACTCTATTAATAACTGATTAAAATTTTATTTTATTTTTAAATTATGTTATCTATAATAAAATTATTTAATATATTTTTTATTATTAGATTTAATCTATTTGGTTTGGTTATGATTTAAAAGTTTTCTGTAATCGATAATCGAACCAAACCATTAAGAATTTGGAATCGATTATAACTAATTAGAGGTCGATTTTGATTGATTTTAAGGCAGATTGGTTTGGTTTGATTAACTCTTATCGGTTTTAAACACACCTAATTCTATCACATCTTCTATATTACCAAATAAAATAATATATTATCTCATAAAAATTAAATACCCTAAGATTTATTATTCTTTTAAAGTTTTATTAATAAAATATACATACATGTATATTTATTATTAATGACATAAAAAATGATACAAAAGAAATGACAAAACTTAGAAGATCCGAGCCCAAGAGTTTTTTCGTAGGAATAAGGATCATATAGTTCAAATATACTTAATTTATATCAAAATCTTCTTTAAATATTTTATTAAAATTTATTTTTCATATTTATAAAAAATAATCCACAAAGATTTAATCTATATTATTTTTTTTAAAAAAAAAATTCATCATTGAGATTAGTAAAATTTTATTCATAGTTTTTAATATTTTAATAAAAATATGTTTTTTATGTTTTTGTTTTCTCTCTTTACAACTAGATACATATGAGATTAGATTTTAGATGGTCAAATATTTCAAACAAATTATATGGGTTGAGTTAAAAAAATTGAAAATTAGAAGAATCATTTATATTAGAGTTTTTCATTTAAATACTAACAAAAAGAATAGTATGTTGGAAACCCCCACCCCGGCCAAATTATTAATTTTCCAACCTTTAACCTTTAACATCTTTTTCAGTGTATGAAAATCAGAAAGTCCACATTAATAGTTCCATGGGTATAGCCCATCTCTTTCGATGTTTTGACTTTCCCTACTCCCGGCCACCAGCGAAATTATTAAATTTTACGTAATCGCAGAAATAGCAGCATGTTCTGTAATCGCCCACTCCTCTGCAGAGTTGCCATCCTTTGCCATTTCTCTAACGGAAAGCGCCGGCAATTTAATCTAAGGCAACCTTTTCTTAATCAGCTTAAGAATGAAAATCGAATTCAAATTCTCTTGTTCTTAAATCTTGAAAATAATACATTAAATCCCGATTTTATAATCAACTGACAGCCACGAGCAAGAGTGTGCAATGGGATGTTAGTGGGATTTCAACTGGAGAATTATAATTTATGAGTTTGTTACGTTATCCATTGGGATATCTTTAATTTATTAATATAATATTAAATGAAAGCAAACAAAAATTTATAATTATTATTATGTTTTAATAATTGAAAAGGTTTATATTTTGCAACAGAAATAAAGGTGGCCAGCATGTGCGTCAAGTGAATTGGGATTTGGGGGAGAAAATGGTAAACGGACAGTACCATTTTTTTTACCCTCAAAAAAATGACAGTGACCGGTACAAATTTTTTTGAACGAAAAAGGGCTCAAAAGTTTTAAAATGGAGGCCCATAAATAAATTTAATAGTACTCAGTTGTTGGGAAAATATATATATATATATATATATATATATATGAATTTTTATTTTAAATGAAATATTCAATATTATATAGTCAATTCCCAAAAAAAAAAAAGAAAAAATTCCATCCTTTTCATTTTCTTATTAATTTACCATTACTAATCTCTAGAATATGATAAACATTCATTGGATGCAAGAAGATTAATGACGGAATAAATGACGATTGAATGACGATGGACTTAGTACTATATTATCTTCAACAATGACGATTTGAATCTCTGACAGAATTAATCCATCATTCATTCGTCATTTTTTAATGTCACAGTTAATTTACAAAATAAAGGGAAAAAAAAAAAAATACAACTCCTCCAGAAATATTCAAACCTGACGTGGAAGAGAGCTGATCCCCCCAGAAAAGCATGGAAGCACAGATAAGGAAGCAACCCCGAGGAAATTTTCTTTCTGCATAAAAATAGTATTAGTCCTTTTTTTTATATTTTTTTTTTTCTTAAAACGTTCTCTAATTATTTTATAAAGATATTTATATGTTTTTAGATAACAAATAAAGAGAGGTAATATAGAAAAATATCTTTAAATATATAATTAATTATTATTATTAATTTATAATTAATGATAAAAAAATTAAATAGAATGACTAAAATTTAAGTGATCAGGAGGAGTCATTAAGTTATTTTATTTGTCCATTTCATTCTTTTTTCTATTCTTGACGGTTATATAATTTGGCTAAATTCGCAATCAAACTCATTCGTCTTCTGCTGAGCATCTTTTTCCGTCAAACACTTTCTCCAAAATTATATTAATATTACTCTTTCCTTCAGAAATTAATGTCTTCTATTTTATTTTAGATTGTGTGGAATTGAATGTCTTATTTTTTAAGGTAGTAAAGTTTTTTTTTTTTTTTAATTAAGAAGATTGATAATGCAACGTGTTAATAAACTAAATCAAACTTTTTTTTTTATTAAAATCTGTACAAGTCAAACTGGGACAACGGAGAAAGTATAATATTCCTAGATGAAATGTGTCATTTTGATTCTAGCAAATTGTGACATCTCATCCTCTATCGAAAATATATAAAGTCATGAATGTATCGATAAAAACATATCAAAATATATATTGTCAATTTGGGATATCTATTTTGATGTAGCGAAAACGGTTATTAAGTAATTGGTCGTGGTTGCTGTCAGACCCATAATCGCATTTTGGACCCTAAGATTCTAGATGTGATACAAATTTTATTTACAGAGTTTAACTTAATTCATTTTGAACAACATAATATCAATTCCTTTATAAAAAAAGAAAAATTACTTATGAAATTGGATATTCAATTTCGGATGGAATGAGTAATATTTTAACCCTCAAATATTGTGTAGTCAACAAATGTATAAAATTGTTTGAGATGATAACAATACCTTTAAATAACTAATAATGTCTTTAATATTATTAATTATATATTATGTATTTATTTTTAAAAATAATTAAGAAAGATAATATGTCATTTGTCTTGTTTACATCTGCATTGCAGTTGTCATGCTTATGCTACTAATGACTTAATCGAAAAACTCATGTCGTTATTGACGTCATGTAACGCTAAGGACAGTTCACCCACCTGGGGTGCGGGGGAGACAGTGAAATATAAATCGTTTCACCTTCGTAGTTGTGAATAATTCAATGAAATAAAAATTTGAAGTCAATAAACTTAATAAATGTATTAAAAAAACACATTTGAACTATTCGAAGCAATTGGTAAGTTGTACGGGTATATATAAAAAATTAATTTAATAATATTATTATATATAAAATATGAAGATTTTTTTATAATTTATTTTCATAATATTTTGAATAAATTTTTTTTGTTAAAGGTATGGATAGATATGAGATGGGAATCTTTTAAAAAATAAAAACAAAACTAATTGAAAAATAAAATTTTGATCAATATGAATTAAATACATGCATTGATGTTTATTATATTATAAATATTATTATTCATTGTATCTTATAAGGATTATATATATATAAAGCAGTGGTAATTTAAAAAAATTAAAATTTGAAGATTTTTTATAATTATTTTGAATAATTTATTTGAAAAGGGAATGGATGGAAATGCTAAGTGTCTTTCTAATGAAAAAATAATTATAAATTTCTGGATTAATTTGAATTTTTTTTTTGGTCAATTTGAATTAAATACATATATTGAATGTTTATTTAATTATAAACAATATTATTCATTCTATCTTAGAAAGATATAAATAATATTATATAAAAAATGTTTTTAAAAATTATTTTTGTCAAAGTTTGAGATATATATATATATATATATATATATATATATATATACGGTTTTGGTAAGGTGCGTTCCGGAGCGGGCCTTAATGCGCCCTCCAACCGTTATCGTAACGGAATTCTTGCTACAGTGCTCATATAGCCAATCAAACGGAACAAGAATTTCGTTATGGTAACGGTTGGAGCGCGCATTAAGGAGCGCTCCGAAGCGCACCTTAACAAATCTATGTATATATGTATATAAAAGAGATTAATGATATGTTGTTGAATATCATTTACATTATTTTTAAAATTTATTTAATAAAATTGAATAAATTAGGAAAATAAAATTTATAAATAAATATTATTTAATATATTTAGAAATTACCATTGTTCATTAAATTCTTTATACGAATCTGAAAATATATTATTTCATTCATTGAATCTTACAAAATATTAAATAGTAATATGAGTTGTATTTGGATTATTATATTAAATACAAATGAATTCAATTAATATATAACAATAAGACGTTCATTGTATGTTAACTTCATTAATTTCGTTTTGACATTTTAACACGAGTTGTTTACTTATTCCTACAAACGTTATTCATAAGTATTATATTTAGGACACACCAAGGATGAAATATGTGCATGGAGGAGGAGCTCTAACATTAATCATTAGTTTAACAAATTAGCTTAATTATATATCCCTTCCATTCAAAACATTGAACTTGTCCTGCCATTCGACTATATCGTTGGATGCACATTATAATTCATTTGATAGAATTCAATAAATATTTATTATTTTTTGGTTGCTATTATCCTCAATATTTTTTCTATTCAGATTTTCTAGGCAATTCGACTTTTTTTTCCCCGTTTTTTTTCTAGCTAAAAAATACATAAATTTTGTAAACGATCCATTTTAAAATATAAGAATATATCAATTAAATGATAAATTTATTGTTTTGCAACCGTATATAATGCCCGGACAATGTACCTCATTAGTCCTAACAATAACAACAGAATCATAAATGAGGACTACATTAAATCATGTTCTGATTAATTTCAGAACATCCATTGTTCCGTTTAAAAGGAAAATCAGGGAACGAATGTGGACATGTTTCTCTTGATTCATATAGATTTACATGAGAATTCAATATTCGTTGAAGTTAATTGTTTCAACAACCTTCTTTAAATATTGTATAGATTTTCTGTTCGTAGACAGTTATTCCACTTTAAATGGATCAAAAGTTGGTGATATTTTTAATTTTTTTTTTTTGAAAAAAAAAACAGTAGGAGAGATCCATAACTCTCTCTTAATTAATTGCATTAATTGACAACAAATATAATCCTTACGGATGGAGTGGCAAACCCTATGTCTTGAATTCAAATCTCATCAATACCCTTCTGAATTAACGAATTTGCAAACTCGTCTAGATATCCTTAATAGCCTTTTTTATAAAAGGAAAATAGAGTGATTAGGGGGGGAAAAAAAGAAAAGAAAAAATAGGTTCAAATATAGTCCTCATGAATATGCAGATTATAAGTCTTGAGTTTGAATCTCAATAACATCCTCATGAATTAATGAATTTGCAAACCGATCCAAATATCCTTAATAGCCTTTTTTATGAAAGGAAAACAGAGTGATTAGGGAAAGAAAAGAAAAGAAAAGGAAAAACAGGCTCTTAATTAATTGCATTAATTGACAATGAATATAGTCCTTACGGATAGTGGAGTAACAAGTGTGCAAATCATAGGTTTGAGTTTGAATCTCACCAATACTATCCTTAATTAACGAATTTGCAAACCGGTCCAGATAACCTTAATAGCCTTTTTTATAAAAGGAAAACAAAGTGATTAGGGGAGGAAAAAAGAAAAGAAAAGAAAAGAAAAAAAGGCTCTTGATTAATTGCATTAATTGACAACAAATATAGTCCTTAAGGATGGAGTGACGAGTGTACAGATTATAGGTCTTGAGTTTCAAACCAATCCAGATATACTTAATAGCCTTCTATAAACGAATATAATCTTTATTGATACACTCTAGTGGGTGGAATGTTTTTACTGATACATTTTAGTGGGTGGAATAATGAATGTGCAGATTATAGGTTTAAGTTCGAATCTCATCAACACCTTCCTAAATTAATGAATTTGCAAACCGATCTAGTTATCCGTAATAGCCTTTTTTATAAAAGAAAAACAGAGTGATTAGGGGGGGAAAAAAGAAAAGAAAAAACAGGAACGAATATACTAAGGTCAACGGAAACATTTCCCCTATAAATAGGGGTGTGGGCTTTCAATTCAGTTGATCAACTCATCTTTTCTCTAACGTTTCATTCATCAACAACAACAGGTTTTGTGCAGAATCAGAAAACCTCCTTTCATCAATGGCCACCAAAGTCTACATTGTGTATGCTTTCCTCTTTCTCTTTACATCCAATTTGATGTATTTGTCTCTTGATCTGTTACAATTCATTCATGATTCTCTGTCTTTTGTTCCGCTCATTCTCGTTGGATCTTATGGAATGTAGCATGACATATATCGATGGTTTCTCTGTGTTCATTTTATTTCTACTCCATGTGGATTTAATGATTTGTGTTGTTAAAGCTTTGTCTTGTCACTCCTGTTTATCCGCTCTTTCTCTATCCGGATTTGCCGTCCCTCCCGAATCTCATTGGGCTTTGTTCAGTGCTGGAATTCGGTTGGGTTCTTGGATTCTGCTTGATGTGGGGCTTGAGATTTCATAATCCTTTGAATCAACATTGACAATTTCTGGTTCTCTTTTCTGCGGAATCTGAAACAATTTTAGACCGTAGACCAGACAACTTTTGTAGTTTCGATAATTGTTGTGACTTTATTAGGAAGACAATCATGGAAGAGTGGTTTATTTTCCCAAGTACATTTGATCTGATGTGTTGGATTCGAAGTTGTCTTAATGTTGACTTTCCATTGAGATTGTTTCCTCACAATTTTAATTCTGATTTTTTTTTTAACATAATAACGATCACAAGTCATATCGCATTCTGCATATCGAAAATTTTGCTGAACTCGAAGTTGTTTATTTGGATATGATATTCTGAATCCGTATCTGATTAAGAAACTGTAATTTCCTCGTAGTTACTACTCCACATACGGTCATGTCGAGAAACTCGCACAGGAGATCAAGAAAGGAGCAGACTCCGTTGAAGGAGTGGAGGCAAAATTATGGCAGGTTTGTGCTAATTGCAGTCTAATTAGTGGAATTTTTTTAGTCACCTTTCACATAACCCAAGCCAGATTTGTCGTTTGATAGGAGAATTACCAGTGAGCTATCTGAATCTTTTGTATCTAAAGAAGAATCTGAAAAAGAATTGACATGCATTGCCTTCCAATTTCTTGAATCATAATTGGAGCAAAGTTCTTCTAGTAAAATTTCAAATTTAACAGGTGCCAGAGACTCTCTCTGAAGAAATTCTTGGAAAGATGGGTGCTCCACCAAAGAGTGATGTCCCAGTGATTACACCAGCCGAGCTTCCTGAGGCTGATGCATTCATTTTCGGGTTCCCCACTAGATTTGGGATGATGGCTGCCCAATTCAAGGCATTCCTTGATGCAACTGGTGGCCTTTGGGGAGCCCAGAAGCTGGCAGGCAAGCCTGCCGGAATTTTTTACAGCACTGGATCTCAAGGAGGAGGACAAGAGACTACTCCGTAAGCACTTGATATCTTGTTTAATGATTTTTTATTGGAAAAGGTTATTTAGAGAATTGATTTTTTTTTTTTTTTGTTGGTAAATGAATTTGTAGTTTGACAGCCATCACGCAACTGGTTCATCATGGAATGATATTTGTGCCCATTGGCTACACTTCTGGGGCTGGAATGTTTGAGATGGAGAAGGTGAAGGGAGGTAGTCCATATGGTGCTGGAACCTTTGCTGGGGATGGCTACAGGCAGCCTTCTGAACTTGAACTTGAAGTTGCTTTCCACCAGGGCAAGTACATTTCTGGCATTGCAAAGAAGCTCAAGGGATCAGCGTGATTATATATGCTATATAGTCAATGAATTCCTTTTATCCCTGCTTAATTTACATGAAATGAATAAGTTTTCAATTTAATTACAGTACATTGTCTCTCTTTCAAATGGAGCCAAACAGTTAATGACATCCTTGCAATTTTCAGACTCTCCTTATACAATTTTGTTTTTTGGAATAATAGATCAAGTCTCCTTCGCATATTCTTTCGTGCTTTTACCAAATTCCCAATTTTAAACAAAAAGTGACCCATATGAACGCGTTTCTCATTTTTAAGTTTGTACATGTAAAGGAGAGCTGGTCTTGAGTCCACTATACCTGGGAGTTGGCACTTTGGCAGGCAAGCTTGCGGGCCTTTTGTACTCTACACTTTTTCTCAAGGCCAGGAAGATAGCCAAACGTGGGCACCAACTCATATATATATGTATTCGAAAAAGAGAGAGTAGAGTAAATTGATGGAATGCCAATTAAATTTTTGCATTGACCATCATTAATTTGTCAGTTCATCGGTGCAAAACTACATGTACCCTCTAATGGAATAAATAAATAATAACTCTTTTAATATTCTTTTTATTTACTTGACTTGATTTGGATTAATACCCATGTATATCATAAGTTTTAATTTAGAGTTTGGGAGAACTTGGAATGTTTGAAATTGGGGAATAAATAAATAATAACTCTTTTTATTTCCTTTTTATTTACTTGGCTTGATATAGATTAATGTCCATGTATGAAGATATAAACCCGAAACCATATCATAATTTTGCATTTATAAACTTTGAGTCTGGGAGAACTTGAAATGTTTGAGGCAAGGGATTTAAACGAGTCAAACTTATTTTCAAACTAATCAAATCGAGCTAGAGGCTTATGAGCTAAAATTTAATATTTATATAATATATTTTATTTCAATTAAAATATAAATATATAAATATTTTTATTAATAATAAAAATATTTTAAATATATATATTTTTAAAAATACATGTTAAAAATTGAAGAAAAAAAATTCAAATCTAACCGAGTGGAGTTCAAGTTTGACTCGGGATTGAGTTAAAAAATTTAAGTTTGAACTCAATTTTTTTTATAAAGCTCGACATGATCGAGAGGGCTTGTTGGGCTTCTCTAAACAGTTTCCAAAGTTTAGACAAACTAGAACTCCAAGTTGTCAAAAGAGCTTTCCCCATTAAACATTAGACGGCCATTAAGAAGAAAGTATTTGGATTATCAATAAATGGGCTCTCAATATGGTCGCTCTTTGATCCATAGTCCATGCCTCTACGAGCTCAGCCTGAATTTCTTGGGGTCGGACTCAGATTTGTCTTATTTATATTTTCCTAGAGATAAGTGCATCACACGATTGTATTTAGAAATCCCCAACTAGTTATTCCCTTCGATTCAAGACATATGTCACCACTTCACATTTTTAAATTCATTATGTATTATAAGTCATCTTTCAAAATTTTACCGTTGAGGATTTTTTTTTTAGAGAGTTTTGTTAAGAATTTTTTTTAGTATTTGATTAAGTTAATTAATACAATATCTTTTGTTTCTACTTATGCATGTAAAAAACGTTAAACAAATTTTTATCATGAAATTTTATTGACGCAGGTGGATGTGGTGGGTTGAGGAATAAGAAATTCAGGAAGAAATCTGAACAGTAATTGGTGAATAGTTTCGATGAACAGTAACTCAAACTTTAGATTATCTGTCAAAATTTGAGGCTTTTTGATAATCTAACTTCTGAATTTGCCAGAGGTCTAGACAACGAAAATTGGATTTTTCTCCTCTAAACAAACTTCAATCTAAAGTAGTTAAAGGACGAAGAAAGAAAGAACAATACCTTGAGTTCACAAGAAAAGAGATAAAACTCTGAAAATATTATTAATAATAGATTCAACTGACTAGCTCTTAGGCATTCATCCTTATTTATAATGCTAGAAGTTCTATGTTCCTAATCAGACTAGGAAATAGAAACCAAGTAAACTACTAATAGCTAAGTTATGTATTCCTAATCAAATTAGGAAATAAAAATTAGGAAGAAAATAAAAAAATAAAATAAGTTTCTAAATAAAATTCTATCTAATTAAGAAAATAAAATTATTAAATAATCTTGATCCTATTCTATGCCTCTTCAACCTTCCTTGAACAACCTATCTTGATTCTTTTGGGGGAAGACATTTCAATCGTTCTGACTGACGTAAAATGGTTGTTGGGAGCGGCTCTGGCTCTAGCTTGTCTACCAACCCTGCGTCAGACTCCCCCTCTTGAAGAGAGCTTGTCCTCAAACTCAGGTTGTCGCCATGGAAACGAGAGAGATGTTGCACATTGAATACGTCGGAAATGCTGTAGTCTACGGGTAACTCGAGTCTATACGCATTTTGGCCCAATTTCTCTAGAATCTGAGCAGGACCAATCTTCCTGTCCCTGAGTTTGTGAAATTCCCCCAAAGGAAATCTTTCCTTTGTGAGCGACACCCAAACCAAATCACCTAACTCGAACTGAACATCCTGTCGAGTTCGATCAGCATATTTGTATGCTGCATATGATCCCTCCAAGTTAGCTTTAACAGTTGCTTTGCAAATCCGCTAATCATTCTTCCACCTTCTTATTAGCGGATCTATCAGTAGGTATAGCAAGATCAATGGGGCTCCTCGGATTTCGACCAGAGACAATCTGGAACGAAGAAAATTGTGTGAATTGATTTACCGAACAATTAAACTCGAATTCGATCTTGGGCAGAATAGAATCCCAAGTACCAAAAGATTTAACTTGTGCTCTCAACATATTGCCCAAAGTTCGATTTACCGTCTCCGTTTGGCCATCTGTCTGTGGGTGATACGGGCTGCTAAACTTCAACTCCGTCCCAAGCTTCTTCCATAGTTCTCGCCAGAAATGACTCATAAACTTGGTATCTCGGTCGGACACAATGCCCTGAGGGAGACCAAATCACCGAACAATCTCCATGAAATATAAATCGGCAATCTTACTGGCAACCATGGTTGTTTTGCAGGCTATGAACACAACCATCTTGCCGACCACCATGATGCTATCAAATCCACGCTAAGTCCTCAGCAAACCTACCACAAAATCCATAGAAATGTCACTCCACGGTTCCATCGGAATTGGCAGTGGTGTATACAATCCTTGATTGCTACTGCCTCCCTTTGACACCTGGCAAATCCGGTATCTCTTGACATATGCTTGAGCTTTCCGCTTAATCCCAGGCCAATAAAACCTTTCCTTGATCAGTTTAGCAGTCTTGTCCTTACCAAAATGGCCCTGTGCATGTATTTATTGCACAATTAGCAATCTCACAGATGTATCAGGAATACATAGACAATTACCTCGGAAGAGAAATCCATCATGAAGTATATAATCAAACCGACTTTGCTGCTCCACCTCACGCACAAAACTTCCGAAATAATCATCATCTCTTAAGTCATTTCACACATTTTCAAACCCCAAAGCTTCAACTTTCATCACATTGAGTAATGACTGTCTTCTACTCAAAGCATCAACTACCT
>JAOXNR010054039.1:0-13174 GCA_028571225.1 Parsonsia alboflavescens | reverse complement strand
AACTTGTATAATTAACTTTATATGGTTTTTTCATGCTTAGCTGCAATTATATTTATATCACATACCTCTAGTAGAACTTGCACTGGTGAATGCCTTTCTCCTGAGTAGTTGCTAGGCTTCATCTTCATTGAAAAGGTTTTGTTCGTGGACAAAACTTCCTATTCGAGCTATTTCTTCAATACTAGTTGTAACCAGCAGTTTGCTTGTAGCGGGGAATGCACGTTTGAGAATTTCCAAGTGCTCCTTTCTCCAAATGTCATCGAGGTTAACCAGACATCTTTTGTCTCGTTGGGCTTTATAAAGATCTCAAACCAATTCATTGTATTCCATTTTGTTAATATCATCATTGTTGTCTTCTCTAACTTGCATTAAAATTTCTTTCAAGGGATGATCTGTTTTGAAATTTTGGGAAACGGTAACCCAAGCAAAGGATTCAAAATTTTTTTCGAACATCCCAGTGGTTGAAAACTTTCTTAGCAAGACTAGTCTTCCCAAAACCTCCCATCCCCAACATGGAGATGATGATTCTTCCTTGATTTGTGTTAGTATTCATAAGTGATACTAATTTAAGAACATCTTTCTCCATCCCAGTGAAATGTGCCTCAACTTCATCAGCAAAAGCTTGCCTAAGCAAATTTCTGGTTGCAGCAGCATTGGAGCTTTCTCCTATTGTTTCCCCAATTAGTTTTGTTATTCCATAACCTTCCATTCTTTTTGTGAGACTTGCAATTTCTTTTCTGATGGCCTTTTTTTCTAAGCCAACTCCATGAATATTCACCCAATCATGCAACAAGCAAACACCTTTTGAATTCTCTTTTATTCCCGTGCCTGATTTTCTTCTATACTCAACTTTAATAGTAGATATTTCAAGCACATTGTCAATTCTATAAGTAAGCTTCCTGATATTCTTTAACGAATTGCAAACTCGCTCTCATGTTGTCTCTTCTCTACATCCCTTAGGTAACATTGCATTGTCTCCAACTCTGCTTTCATATCTCCAACTTCATCTTTCACCCCAGATAAGAAGTTAGCTTCAGCTATAGGTGTCAAAAAGGGATGGGGCCCATGGGACAGGCCCTAGCCCTGTTATAAAAGGGTTGGGCTGGGCTGGGTATTTGAAGGCCCTTACGAAACAGGGTTGGGCTGGGCTAAGCCCTTTGATTTTTGGGTTGGGCTGGCCCATGGGGTTCTTCGTCCTTTTTTTTTTTTTTTTTTTTTTTTTTTTTTTTAATTATCAATTTATTATTAATTCAATAATATTTTGAATTAACATTCCTGAATCCCAATTTCCCAATTCTTCTAGATTCTTCTTCACTCTTCTCTTCAGCTCTTCTCTTCTCGTCTAAGCCACAACCATTTCGACTCTCCTGCAGCAACTCGGACCAAGGCAGTGTCAACTCCACCAGCAGCAACTCCGGTAAGTGCAACATCGACAGTGCCCGCAGCCACAGTTGTGAGTTCTCCACCTGCTCTGGTTCTCGTGAGCTCACCCCCTACACCAGCAGCATGCAATCTCCACCTTTCCCTGCTTCGAAGGCCACCACTCTTGTTGCTGCTTCTGTGGCAACTAGCCCAGCTCTTGCTTCTGAACCACCGGCCAAGGCTCTAACTCCATCTAAGAGCAAGAAGAAGGGTAAGAAGCACAATGTAGAGCTGCTTTAAGCTGCTCGCTCCCCTGACTCCTCTCTCTCTCTATTCTATTTCCTCTCTCCTCCATTTCGATCTCTGCAATTGGCAAACTGCTTAGCTCGTTTTCTCCATTTTCATTGCCTTTATTCTAGCCTCTGTTTCAAATTCTCCTACAGCAGCTTTCTTCCCCACTTCTTTTTGGTGACTCCTTTTCTTCGTCTTTAAATTCAAATCCTTGGTTGTAATAATCATGTGCATTTACGTTTCCCTGTCTTTTTATGTAATGAGATTCAGCTTTTTTTGCCCCCAGGGGCATAGGCGAGCTGGTAAAACTGACGTGACGTTTGGTTAACTCCAACGGCAGGCGGAGGTTCGAAACCCTTTGGGCGTAGAACATGGGTATTAAATTGCCCCCCGTTGCTTCCTCTCCGTCTGTCCTCTGCCAGCTCGTGCACATCCCTGATTTAAACCCTACTAGCATGCGGGGCCTTGGTGTGACTAGTGGGAGGGGTTTTGCCCGCGGTGGCGGAGGTTCGACCCCCTTTGGGCGTTGAACATGGGTCTTAAATGGCCCCCCGTTGCAGGGACTTTCCCCTTAAACCAAAGATTTAGCTTTTTCTAATTTTTGTTGGGTGATGAAAATTTTATACCTGTTGACATGAATTAAATTTCTTTTTCTTGCTAATGGTTGAATTTTTCTTTTCTAACTTGTGAAGATTCTTTTAGTTGGAAATGCCATGTGATATTTATTTTTTCATGATTTTAATTTCTTTTTTGGATTATTCAATCCTTTTAATTGGGTAGCTTTTAGATATCAGGTCTGGAATGCCAATGGCAGACAAAAATGTAGAGCAGGGTTTGGATTTTTTAACTGCCATTTTTTAAAAACTTTATTAGAAAGAATCTTTATTAAATTTTCTTTTGGCCTATTTCAATCTTTGTTTTCCATATACTATTGGTTTGATCACAGCATTGGCTTGATTTCAGGTTTTAGAATAAACATATTTTCTGGGGGCCCTTGGGCTTGTGAAGGCTGGGCTAGGCTTCAATAATATAACTGAATCTCAAGACAGTGAATAGTTCTCAAACATCTAGGAATAGTGCTATCCTAATAATTGTTGAAGAAACCAAGAATGAGAAGAATTCCAATACACAGAAGTTCGTGGCTAGCATAAGCTTAGAAACATCAAAGAAGAAAAGAAAGAAGAAAGGGATTCAGTATAGAAAGCTATCAGATAGAAGGATCTCAACGAGCTATTTCTCAGCCGCATGGACCTCAATGTATGTTTCCCTTAACCCTTTAATTGGTCCTCTCTCCTACCAAAGAAAAAATGCGAATGGAAATATCAAAAAGAAAATAAATGCTAGACTAATTATGTAGAAAAAAGTGAGTTTGATTAGAATAGAAGTTTGAATTTGCTCCAGAATGCATGTTCGAGTCCAATGATTTGATGCACTTAAATAAGTTTGCATTTGATTTGGCTACATATATTATTGTGAACTATTACTGTGTGACTTTATCTAGTTAATTCTCTTTGCTTTACTTGTCTTAAAATCTAACCATTGATATCTTTAATAAGTTAAATTGATACCAATCTCGAACGTTTAATTGATATAAGATCAAGAAATGACAAGTATATAAAGAAATGCAGTGAAAGTCACAAAAAGCTGATTGATGGGAATCCGTTTTTTGTTTCAATTTTAACTATCGCACTCTTAGAATATAATCTTTTATATCTACTTGAACATTTTAGAATCTTTTGCATACTTGGGTTTAAATTAAGGAATCCCACATCTCCAAAGAAGAAATTTAGTTCTTCATTTGATTCTAGACATGACTTTTCTTGTTGAGGAAGTATAGGTAAGGGATATATATATGAATACATGATTGATATCTATTTATAGAGGCATTGATGACATCCAAACACCATAATAATCATCCTCTCACTTCCCTGGCTCTAGAAATTTCCTCCAAATTGCTTTGCTTCTTTTTTATCCTTACAATTTATTATCATCTTCAATTAATGGCAGAATCCATCTCCATTCCTTTAACAAATATTCAAAATTTGTTCGAAGAAGGACTCTCATCTCAAGTTGTCGATGAATTGAAGGAATTTAAATCGCTTTTATTCAATGTCCAAAACCAGCTACAACAGGAGTTAATTCAGCTTCAAGAGGGTGGCTATCGTAGTCTCAACCCCTTTGTGGAGAAGATCAATGAGGTAAAAGATCTTTCTTATAAAATTGATGATCAACTAGATACATTTCTCATCAACATCGAATCCTTTCGAAGATTGGTTTTTAGTTGCCTCCCAGGTGCTGTCAAGAATTTTTCTTTAGCACATCATGAAAATAGAGCTATTCAAAAGGTTAGGTCATTGATTCAAGAAATTATAAACTTGACTCCGAAAATCCCGTCTACTGAAAGAAGGAATTGGAATGAACAAAGATCGAGACAAGATAGAGATCCATATGATCTTAAGGGACTTTTTGGCTGGAGCACCAAGGATTTCGAAGATCTTCGTGACCTTCTCACTAATGAAGAGATCTCCTCTATTGTTCATATATTTGGGGAGGATGGTTCTAGGATTACTAACTTCCTTGTCCTTAACATTTATTATGATATTCCTCTTCGCAGGCATTTCCAAGCTTTTGCTTGGGTTTCTTTACCACAAAGTTCAAGAGGATCATCTATGCTAACAAATCTATACACTGATATCCTAAATCAACTTCTTGCAAATGATAAGAAGGATGCAGTACTGTTGCCTATGGAAGAGAAAGAACTCGAAGAAGAGTTATTGAAAATGCTCAAGGACTACAAATGCCTTGTAGTTCTTGATGACTCTAGAAAAGGTGATCAACACAAATTATTAGATCAAATTGATCTCTTTGGATCTAAAAGCAAGATATTGGTATTAACACCTAAGGAGAAGAATGACGTTCTTCTACCTATAGAGGATTCAAGAATAGAAGTAGCATGGAACTTGCTTAAAATGACGAGTCTTCCACATGAAGACCAAGGTTAGAATTACTTTCATTTTTAATACATTTCTATTTGTTTAGGTCAGTTTTCATATGAATTTGGAGTGGTATATATTGTCTTAACAAATTTCATGAATTTTTTAAAGGAAAAGTTCTCTTTGAATTTTCTTCTCTTGGAATAATGTGAATAAAAGCTAAGGAGAGCAAAACTTTTATGTTTATGTAATGAGTAGATAGATATTTAATAAAAAATAGTTGAATATAGGGATATTTAATGCTTATGTTGATGTTTAAATTTGTGATATGGAGGAAATTTAATTAGTTCAAGATTATTAAAATTTTTCTTATACAAAATTAGGTGTGCATTCAATCATGGATTGGGTAGAAAGATTGATATTTTAGGTAAATTACCCCTAAAATTCGAAGTTTCGACTAATATCCAAAATACTCAACTTTTTGAGATTACTTCACCATAATATTCCATTCGACATGAGCCTTAAGTCACTAACCACTAGGAGTATGCTTCTAGATGGTTTTTTTTGGGTCCTTCTTTCTACTTCCTAATAAATTTGGGAGATTTGAGAGGAAGAAAATGAAAATTAAAAAATTCTAGCTTAAAGTGTCTGATAAAATTTATAAATGTTACAGATTTTTAAATTTATCACATAATATAGTGTAACATGAGATCAAGAACGTTTTGGCTCATTATTTGACATTATTAATTAATATTTAGGTTCAACCATTCACATTATTACACTCATGGGTTATGAGATGAATAGTTGACCCATGCATGTATTTTTTTTCTTTTTAAAAAAGAATCTACATCTTCTTTTATGTGTGCCTGTGTAAATATTTGTGTTTTGAGAGAGATGTAATTACCTATCTATTGTAGATCATGCAGATAGAAAATGGGGAGAAATAGGAACGAAATTGGTCAAGATGTGCAATTGTACACCACTATTAATATCTATAGTTGGAGAAGCATTAAGGGAAGATAATATTTCAATTCTGGAGGATTTATATGGAAGATTGAATCAAGTAGACAATTTTTCTCTTAGAAATTGGAAGATTTTGAGTTTTAGTTACTACCATCTACCAATTCATTTGAGGGAATGTTTTCTGTATTTGGGCCTGTTTCGAGAAAATAAGGATATAACTCCAAAAATGTTGTATCAAATGTGGATGGCGGAAGGAATGGTCTCATCCGATATAAAAGGAGGTTCTGCAATGGACTTAGCAGAAAAGTATTTAGATGAGTTAGGAAGAAGGTATTTGATTCATGTCCAAGAATACGATCAGTTTTCAAGAACTGATAGTAGAAGAAGGTTTCCTCCATTTCGTATTCCTAATGCTGTAAAAGAATTTTGTTTAGAACCTTACCTTAAATTTGTTGAGAATTTAGATGATCAGTCACTCCTGCTCCCAAGGCCGACCTCCAAGTCTTTTCGTGATTTGGTATCCTCAAGTGAGGATGGTCGTAGACTTTCCCTACATCTCAATTTCTCTGGGCAAGCATTTCCAGAATATGCTGATATTTCCACACACCTTGAATCGGCTTCTACTAACCTCCGTTCTTTACTTATTTCCAATGAAAACGAAGTCTGGAGAGTTCAAATCTCACTAACTCCAGAGATGTTCAAGAAGTTCAAGCTTCTTCGAGTTTTGAAAATTGAGAACTTTGAATTCATTAGAGATGCTGCAGGAAAGTTACCTAATGACATAAAAGACCTAATCCATTTGAGGTTCCTTAGTTTAAGAGGCAGTGGTTTTGAAGAACTTCCATCGTGCATAGGGAACTTCCAGTTCTTGCAGACTCTTGATTTGAGAGTAGCTGAAATTATTCCAAGGGGGATTGTTGTTCCTAATGTACTTTGGAAATTAAAAAAACTGAGGCATCTCTATCTTCCTGCATGCCAGCACCTGCCAGAAGGAAAGGGCAAATTGAGTTTGCTTGGTTTGAGCAAACTAGAGACACTGGTTAACTTTGATATGGACAAAAATTCTCTTGGAAATGGAGAATGGGAAAGTCTGCGATACATTGATCTAAGAGTGCTTGGATGTGACCAGATTACTACAGTCATGGATGGTATTAATAACTTTGGGCATAAATTGGAGGAGATATTCTTGAATGCAAACCTTTTAGGTTATGATAGCCTTGTTTCAAGACCAAGATTTGACATTTTGAGAGAAAACAACAAGCGCTTGCATCTGACAATAACTTGGGGTAGATTTGAGCCCTTCATCAGCAACCCCATTCTTGTGAACCTTGTTGAGCTTTGCTTGATGAGGTGTGAAATTAGTCCTGAACTGGAGGCTCTGGGAGAGTTACCTAAATTGCAGAAGCTTTTCCTGGGGAAGAAAACCTTTATGGGCAAAGAAATGATATTCAAACCTAATAGTTTTCAGCTGTTGAGATCGTTCAAGATCTCAAATCTAATCCATACAGAGAAGTTGGTGATTTCTGCAAATGCAAACTGCATGCCCTGTCTTTCTTCTCTCGAAATTGTTTGTTGCCTTAAATTGGTGATGATTCCAGATGGATTGAAATCCCTCTCCAGACTGACAGAACTAAAGCTATGCATGCCAGAAGAGTTCAACAATAGAGTTCGCAGTGGGGGAGAGGATTTTGACAAAGTTTCCCACGTAAAGTCCATTCTCTTAGAGGATTGGTGATTGATATATATAATAATTTTTTATTTTTCAGTTATTAATACTAATAATAATTGTAATTGTAACTTTTTCTCATCAAATTTATTTTTTTTCTCATCCAATTTATTTTTGCTTTTTGATCTTCCCTTTTTTTTTTTTGTTGTAATACATTTATTTCGTTGGATTGAAGTATTAATGTAATAGAATAAATTTCTTTTCTTTGACTCAAATAATATTTATATAATTATTAATGTTATTAATGTAAACAAAAATTGAGGTGAAAGATATGATCGTACACCAATAAAAAAAATTCATTTTGCATATCATAAAATTAAATATTTTCTTTTGGTCATAGATTATTACTCCATCCGCTTCTAAATTATAAGTTATTTGTAGTCATTTTATTAATATTAAGGTAAACTTGAACCTTTTAGAAGGTTAGAAACTCCATCAACATAAATTTCTATTCAGGTCTAAAAGAAAAGAAATTTACTGTTTATTTAGAACTCCATGTTACGTGACGTTGTAGTGAAATTCTGCTCCTGTTCGGTGAACTAAAAAAGATGTGAGTTTTGTATCTCAATCCCTATTCGCCTTTTTCAATTTTCTCATATCCAATTATTTCAAGTTTTTTTTTTCCTTTTCTTGAATCTGTGAGTCTTTCTGATTCATAGAGCATTCTTAAGAGATCGATTCTTGAATAAGGAAAATTGTCTTTTGGTTAATCTGCATCTTCCTCCTTGTTTGTTTGCATTTGCATATCATATGCAGATTATTATGGTTATAAATCAATTGTATTCAGGGTTGTTATAGATTTAAATGTAGTTTGGTAAGCCTAACAATAGTTAAAATCACCTAATTTTTCTACCCAGACAAATATTTTCTATTGATTTATGATCAGTTATATGTTCAAGTCCCCATATTTTTCTCGAATTTATGCAAATTTAATATGAATTAAATTGATATTGGAGTTCACTTTACGCAAGAGTTCCTTTCATGGCTAGATTTTTGCTCCTTTTTTTTTTTTTTTTCTTTTTTGGGGTTACCATTCAAAACCCCAAGAGATTGTTTTCTCCTAATGGATGCTGGTTGGATACTTTTCCAATTTTTAGAAAGCAATTTAAATTTACATATTTGTATTAGGGGTTTTTTTAAAAGAGCATATTAGTAGTTTTGCAGATGGCTCTAGATGTCCTATTACAAAATTTGTATTCCAAACCTTCTTACACCTGTTAGAAAGTGTCACGCGTCTCTTAATTATTTATTTTTTTATGTATATTTTATAAATTAAACTCTAACAAGATAAAGTAAAGGTCCGTTTAGTTCTCTCTTACGACATACACCAAAAAAAAAAAAAAAAAGAAAAGAAAATATCAAAAAGAAAATAAATGCTAGACTATGATGAAGTAAAGGTGAGTTTGATTAGAAGTATGAATTTGCTCCTTGAATGGATGTCGAGTTCAATGATTTGATGCAGAAAAAAAAGTTTGCCTTTGGTTTGGCTATTTCATCTGTATGTTATTTTTAATTCACCTAGTTTTGCTGGAAATAGTGATTTTCTTTGTTATTGTTTCTCTATCTAGATACTTGTTGCTTTAATTGTTTTAAAATGAAACCCATTTTGATATCTTAAATAAGCTAAATTGATACCAATGCCAAATATTTAATTGATCTAATATCAAGAAAATAGAAATATATATAGAAATGCAGGAAAGTCATAAGAAGCTGATTGCTGGGAATCCTTTTTTTGTTTCAATTTTTACTATTGAATTCTTTGAATATACTCCATCTCTCACTAAATATAAGTTATTCTAGCTAACTTTTTTTGTTACTAATTATAAGTCATTGTTGTTAGTTAATTAGGTAATTGAAGGTATTTTTCTATATTATCCCTTTGATGCTATATTGAAATGGTATTCAGATTTTTTTTTGAGAGGAGAAGGCATTTTAAGAGGAAAAAAAAAAATGCCTTAATTTTTACAAATGACGGGAGGATAACTTATATTTTAGTGACGGTGGGAGTAATGTTTTATATATGTTTGGACATTATAGAATCCTTTGCATACTATTTTTTAAATTAAGGAATCACACTTCTCCAACGAGAAAATTTTGTCATGACTTTGCTTGTTGAGGGAGTACAAGTAAGGAATATTTTATATATATATATTATGAATATATGATCGATAGTTATTTATAGAGGCCCTAAAAGCATCCAAACCACAATCATCCACCCACCTCTTGACTCTTGTGCAAAAATTCATCCAAATTACTTCTTCGTTTTCCTTACAATTTCTTATCATCATCAATTAATGGCAAGATCCACCTCCAATCCCTTGACAAATATTCAAAATTTGTTAGGTGAAGGACTTTCATCTCATGTCTATGATGAATTGGTGAAATTTATATCACATTTACTCGATGTCCAAAACCAGCTCCGAGAGGGTGACCATCTTAGAGGTAGCCCCTTTGTGCAGAAGATCAATGATGTCAAAGATCTTGCTTATAAAGTTGATGATCAACTAGATACATTTCTCATCAATATCAAATCCTTTGGAAGATCGGTAGGTAGTTCCATCCAGGGGACTATCAAGAATTTTTCTTTAGCATATCATGAAAATAGAGTTGTTCAAAAGGTTGGGTCATTGATTCAATCTATTACAAACTTGGCTGCAGAAATCCCATCTACTGAAAGAGGAAATTGGAATGGAGAAAGATCAATACAAAATAGATATTCCTATGATTTTAGGGGATTTCTTGGCTAGGGTACCAAGGATTCCAAAGGACTTAGTGACCTTCTCACTAATGACGAGATGTCCAATGTTATTTATATATTTTGGGAGGATGGTTTTGGGAAGACAAGCTGCCTTCTCTAAAGAATTTGCAGTGATAAACTTCTTCTAAGTCATTTTCATGCTTTTGCGTTTGGTTTATTTACCACAAAGCTCAAGAGGATCATTGAGGCTAACATATCCATTCCGTGATATCCTGAACCAATTTCTTTCAAATGATGAGAAGGATTCAGTACTGTTGGCTATGGAGGAGAAAGAACTTCAAGAAGAGTTGATGAAAATGCTAAAGAAATACAAATGCTTTGTTGTGCTTGATGACTCAAGAAAAGGTGATCAAGATAAATTATTAGATCAAATTGATCTTATTGGATCCAAAAAGCTAGATATTGGCAATAAAACAGATGGGGAAGGACGGCAATAACCCATGAGGGGAAGAATGATGTTTCTCCATCTTCAGATGATTCAAGAGTACAAGTAATGTGAAAGATACTTAAGATGACATATTTTTGGAAGGAAGGAAAATGTTGGAATTACTTTCAATATTTAACCAATTGTATCTATATAGGTCTGTTTCCATATGAATTTGGAGTAGTATATATTGTCCTAACAAATTTGATGAAATTTTTTAAGAAAAAGTTGTCATAGAATTCTGTTAGTATTGTAAAATAGTTGAATATATGGATATTTAATGCTTATGTTGATGTTCAAATTTATGATATAGAGAAAAATTTGATTAATTTGTTCAAGATAATTAAAATTCTGCTTATGCAGAATTATATGTGTGGTCATGGGTTGGGTAGAATTATTAGTACATTTTTTCTCCTTTTATCTTCTTCCTCCTAAAATTTTGGAGATAAGAGAAGAAGAAGAAAGAAGAAAATCGAAAAAAGAAAGAAGAAAATCCAAAAGTGGGAGAAGAAAAGTCATAACAGAGAAGAAGAATCTATAGGATAAAAGTAACCCTGAACGTCACCATTAGACGAAAGGTTATAGAAAGCAATTTTGGATGTTAAGGATCATAGTAGAGCAATTTTAAAGTTTGAGGTTATTTTAAGGTATTGGTTCATAGTTCAGATAAGGGGGGTTATTTGTTGTGCATGTGGGTGAAGGTGTAAGAGGTAGTCATGGCTGTGCCAACCATTAGGCGAGTTAGGTTTTTGCCTATGGTCCCAACCCCTAGAAGGTCTCCTAGCAAAACTATTATATATATGTGTGTGTGCACGCGCGTGTGCGTGTGTGTTAATATTATATAATATATAAAAAAATATATAAAAATCTGTAATTTTTTTAAAGTTTTACCGCTTTCTACTTCCTCCTAAAATTTTGGAGATTTGAGAGGAAGAAGAAAATGAAACTTAAAAAATTCTAGGTTAAAGTTTATGATAAAATTTATAAATGTTACTGATTTTTAAATTTATCAGTGTAACATGAGATCAAGAACATTTTGGTTCATTATTTGACACTATTAATTAATATTTAGGTTAAACCAATCACATTATTACACTCATGGATTATGAGATGAATAATTGACCCATGCATGTATTTTTTTTTTTCTTTTTACAAGATAATCTACATCTTCTTTTACGAGTGCGTGTGTATATATTTGTGTATAGAAGAAGAAAAAAATTTATGTAACAGGAGATTGTTGTGTTGGATTCTAAGAAGAATAAAGATGTCATCTTCAGCACAAGACCCTTTCTACATTGTGAAGGAAGAGATCCAAGAATCGTTGAGTCTGTCTGATTCACAGACCATTCTTAGAGTTTTGAGTTCGATTCTTTAATTTTAAAAAAATAAATAAATAAATTGTCTTTTGATTAATGTGTATCTTCCGTGTTTGATTATTTAGATCTTGCTCTTTAGTCTGCTAATCTCTTCTTACATCCTAATTCACTAGCATTTCTGTGTACAGTTTTCCAGCTGGTAGGCTTATTATGTGAGGATGATGTTAGCATATTAGCTGGATTCATTAGATCTTTCACTTGACACTCATAATCTTTTCTGATATCACTAACTTTTCTGTAAACCATTTTCTAGGTTTTAAAATTTGCCGTCTGGTCACATATTTGTGTTTTGTTTGTAATGCACTGTCCATGGGTTTATTTGTTTGACTAGATTGACAAATTGTTGTCTGGCTTTCACCAATGGGAGCACATTCCTGTCGATAGTAAAGGGCAAGTACCTTTGACCAAAGAGCTTCTTGCTGGTTGTGAGTGGCAGGTATAAATATCATATAATTGAGTTTCAACTTGTCCCATGTTTTTGAAACTGAAAATAACATTATCATTGCATCCTTTCTTCTGTTTAGAAAATCAAATAGTTGTATTGGATTACTATGAGAATGGTAGCTTTCTCTGTTTATGACCTTTCATCCTTGTGATCTTTGTGATAATTGACTTGTTAAGCAATGCATTTTCCATCTTGTCAGCACATTCCCGCCGATAGTAAAGGGCAAGTAGTCCTAGCTGGTATGGCATAAATGGAGCAGAGCTTGCGACGCGAAGAAGATGGACCACTAATGCTCATACTCAGGTATCAGTTTAGGATGGTTTTCCTATCAAACAGACAGATCAAACAAATACACGACACAGGATAACGATGATTTCATATCATCAGAATCTCACAGACAGCTACTTCTCGTAGAGTATTCTCTCTCTCTGTCTCACCACTTATACTTTACTTCGTATATACTTTTTGTATGCAATTAAGATCTCTTTCATCTTTCCCTATTTCTGATTTTGTTGTCCCTCTTAAAATTAACTCTAGTGCTGTTTCGTCTTGAATTTTATTGACATCTTCTAGAACTTCGAGTTCTCATTCAGTCATCCTTTTTTGTTTCTGCAGGCGACAAGATAAAGAGTTGGATGAACTTAGTGCTAGCGTAGAAAGAATTGGAGGTGTTGGCCTTACAATGAGAGAGTGGTGGAGTTGTGGAGCTTTCTACATCCGCAATATGTGAATTATGGCAATGGTCGTCAGATAAGAAGACTATTATATATATATAAATATATATACACGGTTTTGCTAAGGTGCGCTTTTAATGCGCTCTCCGGCCGTTACCGTAACGACAAATTGCTACAGTGCACATGCAGTCAAGCAACACTGTAGCAATTTGCCGTTACGGT
>JAOXNR010054038.1:0-13174 GCA_028571225.1 Parsonsia alboflavescens | reverse complement strand
ATCTTCTTTTGAATCGTTTCATTCTTTAAGTAATTTAATAGAATTATTTTATAAGTACAAATAATATTGTTTTTGAAAGTAAATGAGATATGGTACATTTGTTATCAATTCCAATTCATAGAGTAAAAATTCTCCTTTTTCTTTCCTATAGAAATGTGGATGTAATCGATGAAGCTATGTCTTGTAAAAAATTTTGTATGTCCTTTTTTCCCCTTTTTGCAAATACAAATGTATAATTTTTAACCCATTTAATAGTTCCCTTTTATTATTTTTTTCTTCTTTGCTAAGCCTCCAATTTCAGTACATAAATTTCCAAGAACCCAATCTGTAGGTGGAAAAAAAAAATGTTGGACAAACACGATTAACTCACACAAAGAGGATGAAGAAGAGATCTTGAGGACAACAAAAGCAAATTTACACATAAACTTGGGATTTAAGCTCAATAACACCAAAATCAGTCCAAAGAATCATCATCAACATTAAGCCTTATTTTTTCAACTCAGCAACCCCATCAAAATAAAAAACCAGCAATGTTGTTCTTTAGCTCAGACTCAAATCACAATTGGTCTTTAGAAGTCCAATTTCTTCGATGTCCACTTCTACTAGCACAACAGTAACTATTTATTCCTCTATTCACTACAAAATCACTCCCGTTCTTGAAACCCCTTCTTAACCCTCAACAAGCTTCGCCCTGATATTCTTTGTAGGAAGGTGAAATTTTTAGCGGTTCGTTTTCTCTAGGAGTGGGTTCTAAAGTTGATATGTTGTTAGCTGTGAATTTTCACTTGGTGCTTGTGAGATTTCATCTCTCTTGAAGTCGATAATGACAATGTGAGTGTGAGAGCCAACACTTCGTGAAAATATATCTCTTTCCCCCTTTACCTGCAATGAAATCTATTCTCTCTTCTAGGTTGACTAAAAAAAAGGTAAACTTAATTTCCACTATATCAATAAATATAAAATATAAATATAAATATATATTTCCTTGTTTCTTATTAAAATGAATTTTATAAATATCAAAGAATAATTCAAATATGTAAAATAATATAATTCATTAATATTTAATAGTAGACTTATATTGATAAACTCCTCTAATTAACAATCCAAATCCATGTATATTTATATATAAATTATCTAATAAAATTGTTTAATTTTTCACCAATTACCGTGATTAAAGTTGTCTTCTTCATACTGTTTGCTAAACCTCTAAACTTATTTAATATTTCCCAAAATATCCTTTAACAGATAATTAACATGTCCCATGTCAACAGTCTTATATATCCAATGAGCGTACTATTTTCAAGAATATATTAGAATCATCTACCACCTTTAATCAACTAAAGAAGTTGAATTTGATGGCATGTAAATATGTACTGTCTGAACATGGAATGTTCACTCAATTTGGCTTTATGATTAAGGGTAATAATATATATAAGGTTATGTTTTTCCTAATCTCTATCCTAAAACCATTACAGGAGGGCTCAACCCCTATAATAGTCTACAATGGTTGTAGGCAATGTAATTAAGAAGGGTAGATTTGTAGGGGTTGTAAGAAGAATATTTTTAATATGCACAAAAATCACTTTCCCACATTAATTTTCACTTTACCTCCCCCAATTTCAAACTCCCTCTCAAACCAAGAGTTCCTAAGTTTAATAAAACTCTCCCTTTCTTTAATAAAATGACAACCGTAAACCACAAACCTCTTTTCTTTCATTACCCAAACTCGGATACGCAAACTTGGACTCTCACACCTCTTCTCTTTTACACCCAAACTGTTGGCTTGTTCACTCTCTTCATCTCCCTCTCAGACCTGAATGGAGTAACACTAACTGACATATCAAAGCTTCACCATGGTAACGGTTGGAGTACAACCAAACAAATTCCATATCTTAGACTCCCTTCAAAAAGGAAGATCAATCTCGCATGTGAAGCTAGCTATAGGAGTGTTGTTGCACCCAACGTACCATCTTTGCCTCAATTAGGGCTACATAGTCTCCAAATCTCCAGGTACTACGGGAACTTTCAAATTTTCTGAAATGATGGCTCCATTTCATTTTTTTGGTTCAGGATTGGATGTGTAGAAAGGGGATAGGGGAAATTTCTGGTGTGGCTAGAGAAGGCGGAAATTTCTTATAAGCATTGAGCAAGCTAAAAAGTTAATGCCAACAAAACCAACTGTGACTGCAAATTGAATAATGGCATGCCTGCTATGCTTAATATCTTTAGCTAAATATGACATTTATGAAAAAGAGTTGAATATCCTTATTGGCTACTCTCTATAACCCCTCAGTTTTTCTTCCAGGCTAAGGCATGCTTCTTTCTTTTAAAGTTAATAATAAGATATCCAATAAGTAAATTAATAAAAATAGACTCATCAAAAAATAAAATCAAACATTAATTTTACTTATGGTTGTATTTTTTGAAAATGCATTGTTGGAAGATAGAATATATGAAAGACATATTAAACTAGTATTTGGTTTGAGTTTGTGATAATAATAATGGGAATGAAACTAATTGAAGGGCTTGAAAATGTTGTATGTTGGTAACTGTGAAGCAGTTAAAAGATTAACATGTTATCACTTGTGTTTTTGTAATAGGATCTGTAACTTCTATTGAGTTGATATTATATTGAGTGAAGAAATTGATTAGAAGTGTTTCGAAGAATTTTATTCATGAGCAATGAATTCCTAGGAGTTAAGAAGAAATAAAGAAAACAATAATGTCGATTTGGTCTTTCGCATTTTGCAGTTATTGAGTTTAACTTATTAAACCCTGGCAAACCACAAAAAATAATGGTCGGCTTATTTGGCTTCACTCTTTCCACACCGGTAATGAATATCATCCATCTACAACTGCTTATGGTTTAATTATGGTTCCCAAATCTTCTCTAGTTATTTTCTTGTTTCAAAATAAAATGGGTGTTATGGTAGTAAGTCAAGTCTAGTGGATATAGATATTTGTTTGTATTGTACTGTATGATATATTTGTTTGGAAGATAACATTAATGAACTGGACCTTTTGAAAAGTTTGAAATAATTTACTTGGAATATAATAGTGTCAGAATGTAATATTCCTTTCCAGTTTTACAGAATGTAATATCTTAATGCATTCTTAATTTTTCTGCACCATTATTCCATGAGATTGTCCTTAGATGAAGGTTATTTTTAATGATGTGAAAGTCTAAGGGTTATGGCTGAGAAAAACTTCTTAAAATGGAATTTTGTTTTTCTCACTACTAAATTCCATGTTAATGTTTTTAAGGCCATGTTATTGACAGTTTAAAGCACTACTAAGGCTTAGTGCAACCTCTAATAACAATCTAAAGTTTTTTTTTGTCTAGGTGGCATTATAGTTGTCTGCTTTTGAATCATGAAATCATTTTCCGTTTCTTTGTCTAAGTGACATTATAGCATGATTAATTTCACTTGTGTGTCCTACCTTCTGATTAGTTCAATTTTATGGCCCTTTAGGTAAACTACGGTTAATTCTAGTGTGAAAATCTATGAGATACTTGGATTAGCTTTGTGAACTAGAAAACAAAGTTTAAGATACTTGGCATGCATATTGCAAATAACTAAATTCATTCTGATGCTTTGTTTTCGGTAATGTCTATGCTAAGTTCTTAGTAGTTTTTGGACCCAAGCACCTTTAGTATTCCAAGGACTTTGTCGGGAAGATGAGAAGGGCTTGATTTTACTGTCAAGGTTAGTTGATGAGGAACTCAAAATAGGTGTTTCAAATTAAATTAGCTTGAACTTTATGTGTGCATTTTTTTTTGTACTAGGAATTATGTGATCTAATGGAGCATTAGAGAAGCTATGTTAATGATTTTGTTAAGTACGAGGTTGATATAGTATGAGTAAATTTTGGTGAGGGAACACATTTCTAGAATGCCTAAGTTGGTTTAAATTTTGAACTAAGATCCTTTAACGACACAAAAGATATTATAGAAACTTGTGTGTAAATAGTGAATTCTTTTACTGAAGAAAAAGAAATAATGTCAAGCATAATGGAAACTAATTTTGTTATGTACATGTCAAGAAAAATTTGTCTCTCCTGCAATCTTGTTTTCTACTACCTTGCAAAATTTGTCTCTTCTGCAATTTTGTTTTGTATTGTCGTGCAAAATTTGTTTGTTTGCCCTAACAAGACCTTGTTTTCTACTACCTTGCAAAATTTGTCTCTTCTGCAATTTTGTTTTGTATTGTCGTGCAAAATTTGTTTGTTTGCCCTAACAAGACCTTAAATGAGTGAAACAATAATTATTTGTCTTTTCCTTTTTCTTCTCATATGGATTCAGAGTTGTTGTTTTCTGATTCTGATAGCTCTTGGATTGGGCTAGTCTTTCTTGCAACTGCTCTTGGATTTTGCGCTGCGTATCATATTTTGATTTTCACCCATTTAGAGACTGATTGTTATCCTGAGGTGATCAGGCTCTTCATATAGAAACCTACTGTTATTCCAGTAGAAGCAAGGGTATTCCAAACTTAGCCATCAAGTACCTATGCAAGTGGAGCCACTGTCTTGCACACTCAAGCACGGTTTGATGACTTATGCAAATTCTTGAATAACACTAATTTTTCCATTGTATCTACAAGGGGAAGGTACTTACATTTATTAAATAATTTGTTTGGTAATTATTGATTAGGGATTGCAAGGTTCTATTTTTCGTATTTCTTAGTTCCCTTCCTTGACCTCATTCTTGTCTGCATAACTATTATTTCACCCCATGGGATGAGTGTTGACATCCTTACATGAGCGAGGGTTCACTAAAGGTGGTGCACCGTGGAAGTGAAGCATATAAGAAAGCAATGGAGCTAAAAGAAAAGTTTGGAGGGTTTGCAGATCACCAAGCTGGGCTTCACAAGAGGTTAGCTACTGAAGAGGCCAAAGTTCTCTCCCAGTAATGTTGCAAATAAATGTATATTCACAAGGTATTAGTTTCAAATAAATGTTGCATTATGGAAGAGTGGAATGATGTCTTTAAATTTCAAATCGGTTTCTCGATTTCAAAGGAGTTGTCTACGACGAGTGTTGTTCTTGGCATTATTCAATTGATAGTCTTTCTTTTCTGGTTTTAAATGTTAATTTAGTTATTGTTGGGTGTTTGATTGTTGTTGTTGGTGTAATTTAGATTTTTAGGGATTGGTGATTGATAGGGAAAGAAGTTCCATTTTATTCCTTGAGGTGTTAGTGGACTACGGTTGATGGGTTTAAATTGACAAACTTGTGAGATGTCTGTCAACATTAGAGTGATCTCATTTTTTATCCTATGCCACCGTTGTTATTTAAAGACAATAACTTGGGAGACGTCTTTCTCTAATATTACTCCTTTCCTAAGTTTTCTACCCCTTTTCTTGGGAGAGTTAGCCACAGAGAGGATTAGTTTGCTTTTCAAATCTAGAATATTGCATGGCCTCTCTTACTTTCTCTAGCCTGCAATATAAGCTATTGGAGTCTCCTGGAACTATTGGTAATAGGCCATCTTAATATTTACATGCATAAGCCGTGACATTTTCTCTTTTATCTCTGTCCTTGGTGGCTGCTTTCCTTAGTGCTGAGTATGTATGGAAGGCTGTATTTATATGCTCAATTCCTTATTGATTGGAATTCTTCCTTTACATGGCATTGCGATATCCTATGGATTGATCTACATGACCCCATATTTGGCCTAATCTTTCAACCCATGGCTTGGCTTACTTTTCATAATGGATTCAGTTGCTGGAACTTCCTCAAAGATCTTTTTTGTCCTACTATTTTTTTTTTGGAGTTCTTTGCTCATTGGATTGTTTGTTTGACTTTTCTTGGTGTTGCATTTTAATAGCTTTTGGCTCCCTTGATCTTAGAAATTAAGCAAGGAAGTTGTTCAGATATTGAATTGGTCTTGCCCACGAAAGTTCATTACATGGATAGTTTCCTTGGTGTAGCTTATGTCTTTCATTAATTCTTTGTGCTTTTAAATAAATTCTGAACAATTTATCTTGTTGTTTCCTTTTTTTTTTTTTTTGTTGATAGAATGAAAGTCTATTACATTTTCTTAGACTTTGGGAGTGTTGTAACAACTTCTATTGACATTCTTTTCCTTTGTTTTCTTATCTATCAATTCTTAATAAGAATTTTTGGTTTAACAAATCATTGAAAAAGATGTTAAAAATTTAGTCTCCATGAAAATCTTTGCTGGATGGCAAACATAATTATTTGTATTTGATTTTGATATTGAATACATAAAGGGTGAATATAATTCATTGCCCGACTTTTTCACTCATGAATTTCTACAGGGTACATGACAAAAAATGCCAGTAAACCCAAGAAGAAAAGGAAAATGAATAGAGGAAGAGGAACAAAAGATTCCTCTACTACCGGAAGAGGTAGATGAAGGGGAAGAAATATGATCCCTCCAATAAAAATGATCGACCTCAAAGAATATTCGGATAAGAAGGGTTCTACTTCTGGAGAAAAACACTCTAGAAAAGAACAGTTGACCATGAAAGATCTGGTTAGTATTGAACTAGTTCATCTAGTCAGTCAAATTCAGGAAGAAATTCGTCCAATTGAATTAGAAGATTTGCGATGGATTCATGATCCTGAATACTTGATATAGAAATATCTGTCTCAAAGGGCTTACCCAGGATGGGAATATCAGCCTAGAATGTTTACTCAACCATATTAGAGAGTGCAGGTTCAGCAGAGATGATATATTTTTATCACAATAATATTATCTTATCCGGCATAATTGATTACAGCAAATGTTCTATAACTAAGGTTATGAGTTTGGTTGATTGGAGAATGGACCCTTTCAAAACCATAACAGTCAATAATAAATTGGCTAATACTCCAAATGGTCATATATATCAATATAATTATTTTGACTATATGGATGCATGGTCAAATACGTTCTATTATGAAAATACAAAGAAAAAGCAATCTTGGTTTTTTCAATTTCAAAAAGAATTCATTTCTAAAAATAAAACCATACCTACATGGTTTTATGGTTGATGGAGTAAATTTGGACCACGATTGGATCTACTACCTGATGAGATTCAAAATTTGTGTACAAATTGGGTAGAGAATAATGTATTATTATGTTGAGTTTACCATTCCATGGATATGGAAATTTTGGAGTTGATGTCTTTAAGACCAAATTGGAAATTCCATATTTGGTAAAAACCTTCCATTTTAGATGGTGGTTCTAATGGCCTACAGAAATATCAGTTCAAGAAATTAAAGTCAAGATTGATGAATACCTTCAATCTAGTTCGCAGACAATTTCTTGGAAAAATACCATGAATAAATATGATTTAAAGCAGATAAAATCATATTTTGAGAAGAAATATCCTTCTCTGAATCTAGAAGAGATCATAGTCAAATGTATGCAATACATGAAGGACCAAGTTTGCACGACCTTTAGAGGCATACAGAAATCGTCTGAGAAGATGTCGATAACTTTTGATGAAGAATATCTATTAGACAGCCAGCCGCCGGAAGAAGAGGAAGACATGGTAAAGACCATGGAAGAAAGATGGGATGAAATCATCCAGTGTACTTAGTCCAAAATTGCTAAGGACAAATTGAAAAGAAGGTGACTTCACTTAAAGTTATTTTAACTTTATGTCAATCATTGGAGAATATATTCTCTTTTAGTCTGATAGGACATTGTAGGCTTGCATGTCGGCCACCTAGTTTGTTTTCTTTTGGTCATTATGTATCTGTGGGCCATTTTTCTTTTTGCTTTTGACTTTGTGGCCACCTTTATGTCTTTTTAGCCACTTTTGCTTTTCCCTTTTGGCCATCACTTGTATTTATCAGCCACTTTTATTATTTTTATGTTTTGTCATTTCCTAGCAGATTTCAAGTGTTTTAAGTCCGCTATACATCAGGTTTAAATTCTAGTTTTCAAATCCGGATTTTAGTCTTTATATAGGTTTGCATTTTCATTTGTAAGAAGCAGGTTTTTAGAACCATTCCTTTCTCTATTGTATAATTTCTCTCTAATATATTTGCAGATTTCAATAGCAGTTTAAGTCGTCTTTCCTTTATTACCTTCTTGCTTTTGGTTTTTGATACTTTTGTGCTTTTGGTTCGATTGACCTTAGAAATTAAGCAAGGAAGTTGTTGAGATATTGAATTTGTCTTGCCCGTGAAAGTTCATTACATGGATAGTTTCCGTAGTGCAGCTTATGTCTTTCATTAATTCTTTGTGCTTTTAAATAAATTCTTAACAATCTATCTTGATGCCATTTTTTGTTTTTTTTGTTTTTGGTGAGAGAATGTAAGTCTATTATATTTTCTTAGACTTTAGGACTGTTGTAACAACTTCTATTGACATTCTTTTCCTTTGTTTTCTTATCTACAGGGGTTTTGAGTCTAGGGCTACCGCGGCATGTAACCTAGATAATTCATTACAACTTTTATTGGATAGATTCATTTGAGGATATTTTGAATATTAATTGAATTGATAGTTTTCCTTTTCTTTTTTTTGTATAGTTTTTAAATAGGATATTTTTCCTTGGTTTGTTTTTGGATAGTTTCTCGATTTTTGCCACTTCTTTTGTCCTTTTTGTTAAACTTACTATGAATACTATATTGATTTTAGAGTATCACGGTAGGAACTTTACTAATTGATCAACTACTTTTGGATTTGTTTGGACCATTCATCATCTAGAATTATCCAAAAATCTAAAAAATTAAAAATTCATTTTCTTTTACAATGGTGCTTTAGACCGTCCAAATTAATCATAATAATCCTATAAGAAAAATTTTATACTACGGCTAGAGAATCGTAGTAAAAGATTTGTAAATTTCGGCATAAATTGCAACGTATATATTTTTACATCACCATTATATACGGTGGAAATCGTCGTATATTTCATTTATAGGCCACGGGTAAAGAACATGTCATCAAAAAGGTCAATTATATACGGCGGCCAACAAGTCATCGAATCTATGACAAATTTTATACTTCAGCTTTTTATGTCACGGTAACCCCTTCGTAAATATTTCCTATCCACTATAGCCGTATCAAGTATTTTATACTGTGCCATATTAGGACTGTACATTATACTGTTGTTAAAGATATATATGACGGCTTTTCTACCGTCTAATCTTTTTTGCGATGGTCATATTTGTAACAGCCTAAAAATTATTGCATGACCGTCGTATATGACATATGCTTTGGCTTCCTTATTATATACTGTTTTCCTTAGGGCCACCGTGTATATCCCTATTTTTTGTAGTGTGAGATTCCTCAACTTCAACAAACAAAAATTTCTTATCATAAAACACCTCTTGACAATATTTCAATAATCACTCACTAACAATCCTAGGTGTCTTTTTCATATGTAGTATTAAGACATGCTTTCTAAACAAGATATCAAAGAATCTAAGACTCTCATCTTTTACAAAAGCAACTTCATGATTTTCAAGATTCAACAACTCAAAGAATTTAACATGCTTGGAGCAATTAAACACACATAAAGAACCTCTTCTAAGCATGTTATCATGGGTCTCATAAGCTTTGAATCTAAGAACCATAATGATGGAGATCCAACACCTATGATACCTTCCAAGCCAATTACAATAGCTAAAGCATCCAAGTTGAGACAAGCATTGACAACATTTGTGCAAAGGAGAGAAGAAATGCTCGATTTCCCTACAATCTTTGAAGAACAACCATTAATGGATGAAGAGCAACCAAGGAAGGAATTCAACTTGTGGATGATAGAACACATCAATGAGGAGTGTACAATCAAGGAAATCAAGGAGCAAGCCCTTGGGAGTTTTGGCAGTCAAGTTAGAGAGCCTTGGGAAGAAGTTGGCATTATGCAAAACGAGCATGTCACGAAGATGGCAAGAGCTAGCATTGGATGGCCCGAATAAGCACCATCCGGCACTCACCACCAATCAGGCTGGTGATTAATGTCAGCATCAGAAGTGCTGCATCAGCTTTTGGCAAGTTTGATCAGGTGCCGGATGGAAGCATTCTCCCAGCTTTGTCTTAATGCGATCTTGACTCTATTTGGACAATTCCACTTGATTTCATTGACTTTTCTTTGTCTTTTAAGCTAAGTTAGAGGGTTGACCAAGTCTTTAATAGTTCTTAGGGCTGCTTAGAGTTGAGGCTACAAATAGTTCGCTGTTTGTATTTTGCAAGACAATTCATTCTACAAACAACTTTACAACAATTGAGAGAATCCTTTTGGATTAAACTCCTCTTTCTTTGAGTGTTCTTCTAGGGCTCATCAAGGGTTCTTAGTCTAACTCTTGATATCTCTAATGCTTGGCTTAGGTAATCGAGTTGAATTGAAGGGATTCAATCCATTTGATCATATTAGAAGACATTGTGATCAATGGTTCTAGCTTGAATCGCTTGTATAAAGTCTTGGGTAGATCTCAATTTGGGTGTGTATTGAATTGATTGATGAATGAAGAATTCCTTTCAAGTTTGAGATCACATCATCGTTTTGGTATCAGAGCTTAGTTTTATCATCAAGAGGTTTAAGTGTAAAGATCATGTTGTTTCTCTAAAATCCTATGGTCCTTATGTGTGTTTGTGTTATTTCTTTACATTAATCCTATTTTTCCTTCTTGTGATTCATTGTGATTTGTGGAATTGTGCCCAAAACCAAAAATCAAGGTCAATTCAATTTGTTTGGTGACTCTACTTCTTCTACCATCTCTACAAAATCAAAAAGTACAAAAACAAGAGAGATCAAAGATCTCCAAACCAGAAAAAGTTAAAAAAATTCTATCAAAAAAGTGCAAAATTTTGAAATTGAGGTTGAGGTACAATTTGTGAAGTTGAATTGTATTGTTATGTTGGTCAAATTGATTAGTAGAGCTTGAATTGTGGTATATCGTAGTGAAATTGCCTATTTATCTATTGGAATCTTGTTATTGGGACACTTGATCACATTCAAATTGCTGAAAATTTGGATCCCAACTCTTTGACCTTAAGGTGTGTGATAAATTGCCGTTTCTATATCCTCTTCGAATTCTTAGTGTTTGATCATTTGGCTTGTGTTCATTGACCATTCTCTTTGAAACTCTAATCTCTTGGAATCTTATATGTTGAAAGATATGAGCTATTTTCTTTGAGTTTTTGATGTTTCATTAGGTTACCTTGTTGAGTGATTGTCTAGTTTTGAAGTTGCATTAAGAACTTGAAGAATAGCTAAGAGAGGTAAAAGGAGTACGGGGGTGAGCACATTAGAGTGAGAAAAAGCCTAAAACAAGTGTGATAGAAGAGTGGATTGTGAGGATATACAAATTCGTCTGTTTTTGTGTCTTTAATTTGTAGGTACAATCATGTCAAGAGGAAGTCTAAGTGCATCTATTACCTCCAATATGGGGGAGGACAATGCTTTGTTATCTTCTTTTAGGGAAATGATGCAACAAGTGACACAAGAGTCGGGATCACTAAGACAAGATATGGGATCGATGAGACAAGATCTTAGTACAAAGATTATTAGAGTTGAAACCGCTTGAGTATTGAGACACCCATTTCAGCAAGGAGGTAGAGGAAGGGGAGTACAAATGTGAAGAGGCCAATGAGGAGGAAGGGTACTCCAAGATCAATTTGAGGAAGTTCTCAATGTAGAAGAGGAATTTTGTTGACAAGAACAACAAGAAGAGTACCAAGAACCAAGGAGAAGGGATGATAGTTTGGGGTCCATTAAGCTAAGCATTCCACCATTCAAAGGAGGTCATGATCCTAAAGCTTATCTTACTTGGGAAAGCAAAGTGGAGCATGTGTTTGATTGCTATGACTATCCGGAGGCCAAGAAAGTGAAGCTACCCATTGTGGAATTTTCAGATTATGCACTTAATAAGTGTTAACAATTGATAATCACCAAAAGAAGAGCCCGTGAACCAGCCATAGCATCATGGATTGAAGTCAAGGAAGTTATGAGGCAGAGATTTGTTCCATCCTACTACCATAGAGAACTCTACCAGAAGCTTCAAACTGTACATCAAGGCTCCAAAAGAGTCGATGAGGATTAGAAAGTGATGGAGGTAGCCATCATAAGGATCAATATTGTGGACGATGAAGAAGCTACAATTGCAAGATTTCTTTGTGGCTTGAATAGAGAGATAGCGGATAAAGTGGAGATATGCCAATTTCACCTTCTCCAAGATGTGGTGAACATAGCCATAAAGATTGAGAAACAATTGAAGGACAAGAGGAGTTCAAATGGGAAGTCCTATAGCTCACAGAATTATATTGAGGAAGGATTCCAACCTAACTATCAGGAGAAAAAAGGGCCACAATGAGACAAAGGGAAAGGTCAATCTCCACCTTTCAAGGTAGGCTTTGGACACTATGCCAACCAATGACCTAACAAGAGAAACATCATTTGGAACAATCGAGACATGGTGGAATCAGCTAGTGAGGATGAAGAAGAAGGGGCAGTGGTAGAAAAAGAAGAGCATGCACATGAACTCAATCTTGATGAAGGTGATTGTGAATAAATGTGCATGACAAGAACAGTACTTAGTACCCAAGCTAATGAAGAAGAGGACTTGCAAAGAGAGAATTTATTCCATTTAAGGTGCTTGATACAAGGACTGAAGGGGAACCGGATCCGAATCCACGAGGAAACGAATCCGGAGTGCTAGGATTTTTAAAAAAATTTTCTCTCACATAAGGAGTTCGAGAACGATACCTGGAATGATGAATCTTGCAGAGATCTGTCCTGCGGAATGAATCTGGATGTCATGATCTACTTGCATAAGATCTTCTAATCTATTCCCTATCTGTCTGGGCGAACAGAAAGGAAAATAGAAGATCGGAGAATTCTGTGAGTGGAGTGGAAGTAAACAAACTGCCTGTAATTTTTCTGCAGAGAGAAAAATTATGACTGTTCCCTTCTTCTAGGGTTTCAGAATCGTTATTTCTTTTTCTGTTGTCATTACAGGATTAAAAATAATACTTTAAATAACTAAAATAGAAATAGGGGTTTTCTATGGGCCAAAAGCCCAAAAGCCCAACAATCCTTTTATTTAATTAAAGGTCGAATAATTATTCATTGGATCATGGACCCAACATAATTATTCTAGCCTTTTAATTAAAGCCCAATATTTATTTTTTTTCTTACCCCATTAAATAATTAATCTCATGGACCTAAGTCCAAATTAATTATAAGACTAATAAAAATAAATATCCACTTCATTA
>JAOXNR010054037.1:14382-44263 GCA_028571225.1 Parsonsia alboflavescens | reverse complement strand
ATGGTGATCCACTTGGCATGACGGTCATGAAGCTTGTGCTGTCCTTGAAGGAACTTCAACGCCTGATGGTCTGAATAAAATACGAACTCCCGCTGTATGAGGCAATGTCGCCATTGTTGGAGTGCTCGAACAGTGGCGTCAACCAAATAATTCAATGTCGCACCACCTAACCTCTCCCCAATGAATGCCACGGGCTTCTTTCCTGGCTCAAAACCGCTCCAATCCCGACTTTTGAGGCATCACAATCTGCCTCGAAAATGATCTCGAAATCTGGCATGGCTAAGATAGGTGCACTGGTTAACTTGTCTTTGATCTCCTCAAATGCTCGCTGAGCCTCCTCGGTCCACGTAAACTCCTTGGCATTGTAGAGGTCCATCAATGGGGCTATAATAACACTGAAATTCTTGATGAATCGTCTGTAAAAACTAGCAAAGCCATGAAATGATCTGACCTTTGTGACACTTCGTGGTTGTGGCCATTCTCGGATTGCTTGAATCTTCAATTCCTCAGGAAATATCCCCTTGGCTGAAACCATGAATCCCGGAAATACAAGGCTATCTGTCATCCACACACACGTCTTGCGATTTGCAATAAACTATGCTCCCTTAGAGTTGTTAGAATCAATCGTAAATGCTGTATATGATCCTCATTTGTCTGACTATACATATATGATCAAAATAAACTACGGCAAAGCTATTCAAGAAAGGCCAAAGTACCTGATTCATGACCCTCATGAATGTGCTTGGTGCATTGGAGAGTCCAACTGGCATCACCGTCCACTCAAATAATCCATCTGCCGTTTTGAAAGTTGTCTTCCATTCGTCTCCTGGCTTGATCCTTATCTGATGATATCCGCTCTTCAAGTCAATTTTAGAAAACACCGTCGCCCTACTAAGTTGATCCAGCATGTCTTCATGTCTCAAAATTGGAAAACGATACTTGATGGTGATTCGATTTATTGCACGGCTGTCTACGCACATCCTCCAACTTCCGTCCTTCTTTGGCACCAACAAAGCTGGTTTGGCGCAAGGACTGACATTCTCCCGGATGTATCAATTATCGAGCAGCTCGTTCACTTGGCGACTCAGTTCTTCAAGCTATTGTGGAGATAGGCGTAATGCGCCTTGTTTGGTAGTACGGCTCCCAGAACCAAATCAATTTGGTGTGAAATATCACGCATTGGGGGTAATCTTTGCGGCAACTCCTCTGGTAGTAAGTCATCGAATTCCATCAAGACTTCTTTCACCTTTTCTAGGATTTTCACCTCTTCTTTCTACTTTGCTAATCCTGCCACCGTGGTTGAAATCAATGCAAAACAAATCCCGCTTCCCCAACCTCTGCCTCAAACTCCTTGTGGGGCACACAAATAATAGCCGTCTTTCCTTCTGCAAAAGAATCCCACATTGGTTGCAATACCACCTTCTTGCCTCCTTTGTTAATGGTATAGCAGTGCGTAAATCCATCATATACCACCTTGTTGTCATACTGTCATGGTCGCCCTAGTAGTAGGTGTGCAACATCCATAGGCACCACATCACAATAAATCACACAAGTATACTGGCCCAATTGAGAATTCCACCCTGCATCTCTGATCTACCCGCACTTCTGTTCCTTTGTTCAACCAGCTGAGTTTGTGGCTCCATCTTCAAATTTAGTTTCTGAATAGCTTCCGGTGAAATTATGTTTTCACAACTTCCCGTGTTTATGATTACTTTGCAATATTCTGACGTCGCCCATCCTCTTCAGTCCGCGGAGTTAAACAAATTCGACGTAAAACCAAGCTTTCTCCTCTTCAGTCCGTGGGGTGCCACGACATACTCTTCCCCCTCCGCCATCTCAGCATCTTCGAACTCTCTATCATACTCATCTGCGTTTCGTTCCTGGATCAACAATTGCGACTTTAGCCAGGGACATTCATAAGCATAATGACCCTTCTGTTGGCATCGGTGGCAGATGATATTTGCTTTGTTAACCGGTGGAAGCGTCTGCTACGACTCTAGTCCCTGGCTCGATTGCCCAGTCCCTGGCTCGATTGCCCAGTCCCTGGCTCAACTGCCCTGAATTTCGTCCCTGTTGAGTAGGCGGATTGAAAACCTTTGACGAAAAAGATGATGTTGGGCTGTTTTCCGTCGGATTTCGTGGAGGAGTAGGGTATCCTCTGCCGAACTTTACTCCCCTACTGCTAGCTCGCGTCAAGCTCTCTTCCACCACTCTCGCCTTTGTCTGTACATCCGTAACGTTACTGTAAGAATGCACTTGCAGGGATGGCTGGTCGGAGGCCATGTAAATTGCGGGCTACAAGTTGCTCCTATGTCTCACGGAGTTGATTTCGTGCTACCAGCCGGTAAAATTCCAATGTATATTCTTCTACACTTTTCGTCCCTTGTGTCAGACTCTGTAAATTTTGAAACAAGGTCTGAAGATAATTGAATGGTAAAAACTCCTGCCGCATCTCTCTCTTTATTCGTTCCAATCGTCCAAAACAAGCATCGCATCCAAATATTGCTGATACTGTAAAGACTGCCACCATGCTGCGGCTTTGTCTTTTGAATCTGATCGCGACCAGCCCTACCTTCTTATCCTCAGGGACTTCTCTCAACAAGAACAATTCATCCACGGTGCTCAACCAATCCAAAAATGCTTCGGGCCCCAAACTCCCGATAAACTACGGAATCTCAAGTTTGAATCCTGAATCCCATCGCGGCACATGGTCAACCCTAGCCACGGCCCTTGGATTCCCATGACCACCTCTCCCTATGCCGCTGACGCCGTGTACTACTAGCCCTCTGGCTGGTTGCTTAGCGTTATGCTTGGCTGGTAGATTTGTGACTGTCATCCGCTGCAGCATCTGATGAAGAGTTTGCATCTGCTGGTCTTGCCTATCCTAATGCTCAATAAGTCGTTGCATCTCCTGTTCACGTTCTACTCGGCTGCTGCGCAATTCTTCCAAAATCGCGGCTGTGGTTGGATCAACTCCTGACATCGTAGATCTTGGCTCTGATACCAATTGACTAAAAAAAAGAAACGGAAATTATGGTGGGAAAATTAGAACCTTAACTGCAATCAACTTCACTCGAAAGTCTTATTACAGAAAAGGGTGAATCAAGAATAAAACGACAATATTCTTGAGACACTATGAGACTCATAATTTAATTGAATGAAAACTCAAAACCTTCACAACATCCAATCTGCCCACAATCAAATGAAAACAGCAATAAATAAACCCTAAACCGAAAGTAGGAAAAAAATTATGAAAAGACCCCAAAAGTTTCTAGAAATTACAAAAAACTGAAAAGGACCCAAAAGTCCATCAAGATGGTCCCGAATGGCCAAAAAATGGCCTCGATCACTAAAGTGTGTTTTGTTCAATGGACCGTCTCTGGTGTACCCGTCAAATTTGAGCCCATTCTGACACAATCTATAACTTTTCTGTTTTTTTGATTTGGCCCCAAAAAATTTTCTATCAACTCCGATTGCTTTGAAACTTCTCCTACAGCCTCCTAGACCTGCGTGGGCCCTCCTAAATATCTTCGTGGGCCAGCTCTGGTCACTATGGAACAAGATGCTGTAAATTCGATTCGGGGATATCTTCAGGAGGAAACACCAGAGGCAATTGAAGCACAATCTGCTCCCCCCCCCCCCCAATGCTGTCAGGAAGAAGAAGGATATTCCTCCTTTAAACATGGTCACTTGACAACAATCCCGACGTAGCTCATCATCCCATCAGTCAATATGAAGAATCTAATAATCTGGAATATAAGAAGTATAGGTAATACCACCTCTTTGGAAAAAATGAAATCTCATGTTTTACATTTTAAGCCTTGTATAATTGCTATTTTGGAGCCAATGGTTAATTCTTCTCAAATAGCTTCGTACGCACATAAACTTAAGCTACCTCATTATTATTCTAATGCGAATGGCAAAATTTGGTTGTTTTGGTGTGTTGATTTGACGGTCTCGGTGCAGAGGGATACGAATCAAATGGAAGAAAGCTTAGGAACCACTCCGACTTTAGGTATTGTCCCACTTTTCCTCCACTTTGGTGTCGATTGGACTGAGTAATGGTGAATGAGAGTTGGCATAATACTTTTCACAGCACTGTTGTGGAACATCTGTAACGCATCCCCTTATATCATAGTCCACTACTCATCTCTACGAAGGGCATTCGGACCAAGCAATTTTCTTTTTCAGTAAACGTGGCTCTGGCATCAAGACTTTCGAGAGGATCTTTTTGGTAGCAACCAGTGGAGAGGGATGGTCTGCAATGCATGGTTGTAAAACTGAGCAGGTTGAAGAAAAAACTCAGGGACTGGAATAAGGAAGTTTCTTGTAATGTAGTGACCAATGTACAACAAGCTGAGAATTTGGTCTCTACATTAGAAGAAGTATATATGGCAGATAATATAGTAACAAACAGTGAGCAGCTTCATCTAGCTCGGGCTGACTTGGTCTTTCACTTGAAGAATCAAGAAACATTTTGGTGACAAAAATCTAGCATAAAATGGCTCCATGAAGGAGAAGGGAACACTTCATATTTTTCAAATTATTAGCATACCCGGAATGCAACACTTTAGATTCATAAAATCAAAGATAGAGAGGGGAATTGGCTTACGAGAAGTGATGAGATCGAACAAGAGGCAGCGCATTTCTTTTCGAGGCTGTTGATGGAAGAAGTTGGCTACCGGCAAGACCCACGGCAAGTTACAGTTGCAATTCCAAAAGAAATCACTCGAGAAACAAATAAAGAGCTCTTGGCTCTACCAGACCTGGATTAGGTTCGCTTAGCCGTTTTCAGCTTGAATGGAGATAGTGCAACAGGTGTAGATGGGTTTTTGTGGAAGTTTTTCACAGCATTTTGGGAACTCATCAAATCAGATATGTTGCAAGCAGTCCAAGATTTTTGGTCAAGGGTACGAATACCGCAATTTTTCATAGCAATTCAGATTGTTCTTATTCCAAAGAAGGACAATCTGTCATCTTTTGCAGACTTTCGACCAATAAGCCTTTGTAACTTTTCCTCAAAGGTCATTGGTAAGGTAATTTCATCACGCCTTCCTAAGATACTTCCCATTTTGATTTGTCCAAATCAAGGGGGTTTTGTCAAGGGAAGAAACATATATGATAATATTTTGTTAGCTTTCGAGTTAATTCATTCGTTAAATAGGAGGTGTGTTCGGGGAAATATGATTTTAGAACTTCGTATGCTGAAAGCCTTTGATAGAGTTGGGGAAATTTGTGTTTAGCCGTCATTTTCTAAACCTCATTTTCAACTGCTTGGCGTTCAATAAGTTCTTTGACACTGGAAACGGTAAATTATGTGGCTTTTTTCCATCCACTAGAGGTGCTTGTCAAGGAGATCCCTTATCTCCAACTTTATTTATATTGGCAACTGAAGTACTTTCTCGGGGCTTGAACAGGCTATTCTATAATGGTGAAATGGGTGATTATATAACTGAGAGAATTCGTCTTCCTGTTTCTCATTTGAGTTTTGCAGATGATATCATTATATTTACGAGGGGATTAAAGTGGTGCCTTCAAAATCTAATAGACTTCCTTGAGTTCTACCATGACTGCTCGGGCCAGAAAAACAACTTTCATGTACCTTTCCACTCATATTTCAGATCAGCCCCAAGTTCTTAGTAAGGAGATTATAGGATGTGTTTTTCAGCCACTGCCAAAGATTTACTTGGGCTGTCAGATTTTTCCAGGGAGGGCAAAGATATCCTACTACTAACCACTGATTAGTAAGATCAAAGCTCGCATTAATGGTTGGCAAAGGAAATATCTTTCTCCTGGGGGAAGGCTGATTTTGATCAGGCATGTTCTTTCTGCAGTGGTGATCTATTTGTAGGCAGCTACAAACCCACCTCAGCAAGTTATTAAGGAAATCGAACGGCAATTGTATGGCAACAACAGACATTGGTGCGCTTAGGATAGTATCACTCAATCTTATGATAAAGGAGGCCTGGCAGTATGTTCTCTCAACTGAGCAGTCACAACATATGGCTTTAAGCTGTGCTGGAAATTCTGATCTTCTGACTCTTTGTGGTCTTGATATCTAAAGATGGAATGTGGTTTCCAACCGGGAGAGGAGGTAGCTGAGGGAGGCTCACGGGTCTGGAGATGCATGCAACAGTCTCAAATTTGGGCAGAACTGCTCAGTGTACAGGATGAGGAACTTGGAAGAGTCTTTTTTGCGGATTGAGAGGAAAGGGAGAAGGAAGAGATTGTGATTTTCACAGGCCTTTCGGAGGCCCGTAAAGCTGCAACCTGTTTTGCCCTAGCTTGGGACATGGGAATTTTGTCTAGGATGGAGGCAACAGTGGCAGAGGTAGTGGAAATTGTAGCGGTAGCAGTAGAAGAGGCACCAGCGATGCCCTTAACACCACTAGTAGAAGCTTGCGGACGAGTGGACTTCAAAATCTCGGAGGTGGTCTTCATTGTTGTCAGAACAAAAGAAAAGAAGCTGTTAATACAAAAAAGTGTTAAGAAATGCAGAAAGAAAATGAAGAAAAGCTCCCTACTAGAGAGGGGAATCCCCGTAGCTCTCCTTGCTAAGCGGAGGTCGCGCTCTCATAGCTCTTCTTTGAAGTGATCAAACTAAGTTATCAATTATACCTTTTCAATATAACCACCAAATGTGTTGTTTGTAAGCCACTCTGATGCCAATTTGGAGAACTATTCAGTTGCTGCCTCTAGTAGTACTCCCTCCAACTTCGTATAATAATTTGTGACTTTCATATTTTCCATCTCAATACAAAATGCAATGGTTATATTAAGCAAATCTTGATCAACAATCAGCTTTCCATCATGCTCTTGTTTAATCTGGGAATCAAAACACAAATGTCTAATTACGGAATTCAAGTTTATTTTTTTTTTTATAAAACCTTCCAAAGACGGGGGTTTAGGCATAGACCCTTACCAGTTTATGAAAGAATGAAATATCATGGGCGTAATGCCTTACAAAGCAAAGAAAAGTGGGACAACTAGAAACATCAGAGTAGATTGAAGGACAACGAGGCACCCAAATTTCATGGCAAATAAGGGATGGAATCAGTTTCGTTAAGGAGTCCAATTGCCGTGATTGTGCTCCCCAGCAAAGTAATATGTCCGCTAGCAGTAGTGAAGAATTTGCCACACCAAAAACACTTTAATAATGAGACCATACAACTATAGCAATCGGGCAATCTCCAAAGAGATGATTGATCGTCTCCCCGAACTCTCCACAGTGACACTGAGAGGCTTAATAGAACCCCGGACGGGACCATACATCATCCGCACCCAAGAAATGCTTGTTGAGCTTCCACATGAAGATGGACCATGAGAGAGGAATGTGCTTGTGGAAGAAGTTATCCGAGCTCCCAACTTCCAAATCCTCCTCCTCTAATGCCAAAATGCATTCCGAAATGTTGAATCGACCATGCGATGACAGATTCCATAGGTGAACCGTGGTCCCATTGTCAACTTCTTGAACAACCAGAGGATCAGCCCACTCCAGCGCCTGCAGCATCTGTTTCCATACTCTCGAGCCCTCGGTAATCAGCCCCCCTTCTTGCTGGAAACCATACTTCATCTGAAGATAATGAACCCATAGAGTATTGGAGCTCCGGAAGTTCCATCAAAGAATGGAACCAAAAGCTGCAATTGTTCTACTAAGGGAAGAGATACCCAAGCTGCCTTTATCATATGGTTGAGCTATAGTGCTCGATGCACACCAATGTTGGTTTCTAAAAAAATTTGAGTGACCCCAAAAGAAGTGTGCAAACTGTAGCTCTAATTCCTAAATTACCTGCTGTGGAAGGTTAAAGACAGCCAGCAAGTTGGCGGACATCGCTAACAACACATGCTTGATTAATATCAGCCTTCCCCTGGGCAAGAAGTATTTCCTTTACCAACCATTAATGCGAGCTTTGATCTTACCAACAAACGGTTCATAGTATGAAATCTTTAGCCTGCCTGGGAATATATGGCAGCCTAAATAAATCAATGGAACTCGTTGGATCACACAACCAGCAATATCTTCCATTTGAGCTTGCCTTGGCGGAGTAATATGGTTGGAAAGATACATAGAGCTCTTGTGGAAATTTATTTTCTGCCTCGAACAATCTTGATAAAACCCGAGAAAATCCATCAGCAATTGAAGTCCCTTTTTTAGCCCTCTTGTGAAGATAATTATATCATCTGCAAAACTTAAATGGGAGGCAGGGAGGCTAATGCGATTTAGAATAAAATCCCCCATAGCATCGTTATACAAAAGTTTATTTAGACTCCGGGAAAGAAATTCAACCACCAAGATGAACAATGAAGGAGATAAAGGATCCCCTTGAACAACTCCTTTGGAAGAAGGAAAGAAACTGCAAAGCCTCCTGTTTCTGGTTATAGAGAATTTATTAAATGCCAAGCAATTGTGGTTGAGATTCAAAAAGTGGCGACTATTTCCAAATTTTCTTAACACCTCCATTAGAAAAGTCCACTTTACTTCATGAAATGCTTTCAACATATCAAGCTTCAGAAATATATTACCCCCAACACATTTCTTATTCAACGTACGGATTAGTTCAGAGGCTAACAAGATGTTGTCAGAGATGTTTCGACCCTTTACAAAGCCCCCTTAATTCAGACAAATCAAGTTAGGAAGTAAATGTGAAAGAAGTAGAGAAATTACCTTCCCAATTACTTTGGATGTGAAATTGCACACACAAATGGGTCTGAAGTCAGCAAATGTCTTCGGGTTGTCCTTCTTAAGAATTAGAACAATCTGAGTGGCTGTGATTATTGAAGCATATGTACACCGGACCAAAAATCTCTAACTGCCTAGCACATTTCTGGTTGTGCAAGCTCCTAAAAGGCTGTGAAAAACTTTCCTGGAAAGTCATCGACGCTAGCTGCACTGTCACCATCGGAGCTAAATACTGCTTTCCGAATTTCCTCCAAACTTGGTAAAACCGAAAGCTCCTTGTTAGCCACCTAATCAATTAGCCTTGGTATATTTTTTGTGATCCTTCTTGGGTCTTGAAGACAGCCCGTATTATTTGATAGCAGCTCCGAATAAAAGCTCACCACTTCTTGCTCAATCTGCATCCAGTCGGTAAGCAAATTCCCCTCTCTGTCTTTTATTTTACAAATCTGTAGTGCCGCTTTTCTAGTGTGCCAATATTTGGAGAATACGATGTGTTCCCCTCCCCTTCTTTAAGCCATTTAATTATGGATTTCTGTCTCCAAAACACCTCTCGATTCTTTAAATGAAAAATCAGTTCAGCTCTTGCCTTGTGAAGATCCACATCGTTGGCTGCTGTAGCATTTGCCATATACACCTCTTCTAATGTAGAAACCAAGCTCTCAGCCTTTTGTACATTATTCTTGACATTACCAAAGACTTTCTTGTTCCAAGTCTTGATGGCCTTCTTTAATCTATTCAATTTCCTAGCCAATTGTTGCATCCGATTGCCACTCAAGGGCTACTACCAAGAGCTCTCAACCACCGCTCGGAAGTCCCTGTGATGTAACCACATGCACTAAAACTGAAAGAATCTTGGTCCTGAAGTTTCTTCCATGTCTGTAGGCAGTAATAGAGGACAGTGATCCGAAGAAGTGTGGGAAGATGTTCCAAGGTTGTACTGTGAAAAGTGCTTTGCCAACTCTCATTTACTATTACCCGATCTAGTCTTCTCCATAGGGGGGGAAAGGTGGATCTACACCATGTATAACTATTACCTACAAATGCCAAATCCAGCAAACTGCAATGCTCCAAAATGTCATTAAACTCCCTTATAGGTCTAAGAGTTGGAGATGATGCTAAATTCTCTTCCAACTTCCAAACTACATTAAAATCTGCACCCACTAGCCACGGACCCAGAGTCGTTGCTGAGACCTCCGCCATCTTAGTCCACAGCATTCTCCCTCCAAAAGACATAACACATTCTCCCTCCAAACAAATGTACCTTTCAATTTGACAAGTCACCATTTAGTGTGTATCTCTAATCACAGAAACATCCAATTCAGAGCACCAAAATATCCATTCAAGTTTGAGTAAAAATTAGGCAATTGAATTTTATAAGCATATGATGTAATCCTAGAGAAGTTTTGAGGCTTATAATGCAAGACATGATGCTTTAATCTTTCTAGAGAGTTTCCAATACCTCTTACATTCCAGTTTAAAACATTCTTCATATCGACTGATTGAAGGGTGACCTACGCCGAGATTGTTGCCTCGTGACTACATGCGATGGTTTTTACTACTCTTTTTTTTTTTTTTTGCCACTTTGTTAGGGGTTGATTGGGCTTCACTACCTTCTGGAATGTCCTCCAGCAGGTATCCTTGAATTGGATTAACAACATCCTGTCCAGAATAAGAATCTCCGAAAGTGCTAGAAAGAGCATCTCAGATTAGCAATCTGCTAGCATTAGTAGCACCAGCCTGAGTGCCCAACAGCTCTTGTGCAATTGCGATCCACTGATCACTGTGATCAACCAGAGGCTGATCCAGTCTGTCCCCAAGGATTGATTCTAGTTCTCCTACATGCACCTGTCGAGATTGATCAGGGCTCAACTAAGGGCCGTCCAGATTGCCCGACTCAGGGTTTTCACTGAGAGATGGTTGATTTGCTGTCTGAATTGCATTAGCACACCAACTTTACAAATTGATTGCCCAGAATTTGGGTTGATCTGGTCATCCAGATTGATTTCAGGTGTCTTTTCCTCGATTGTGGCTTTTTTTGGTTACTTGACTTGCTGTATTGTATCTGCATCATTAATCTTCCAAACCTATAAATCTTAATAGTGGGGTTTTGTTGGTTCTTCCGAGGGAGCACTAGAGCGGTTAGAGCTTTCTTTACCTTCAAGATCGGATTTTTTACATGACATGATTCTTGTAATTGGCCGATCTTTTTGCAATGAGAGTAATAACGCAGCGTGTGTTCATGCATAATTGGCTGCCAAAATCCCAAATCATCCTGATTGATCCAGATTTTTTTGGGCAGTGTGCGCAGAAGATCAATCTCGACACACACTAGGGCAACACTTGGTCTGGGCATGTTTGCAGTAGGGACGTCAATCTTTAAAGGTTTCCCAATGAGATGCAATCGAATGAAGAATCTCCTTCTTGAAAAAAAGTATGGGCAGACGGGGAAAGGAGATCCATGCCGGGATGGTTGACGATGCCTCCTTAACGTGGAATTGTGGCTTCCATTTATGAACCCTCATTAGGATGCCATTGAGGCTCCAAACTCCCTTAAGCCATAATCAGCAATAGTCTTCTTCATGAGATACCCTAATCAAAATGTGTCTTGCATCAATTAACATTATTGTGCAGTCACCTTTGAGCCTATCGTCTGTATTGATTCATGGATGATGTCGAGAGGCAGCTTCCCATAGGAGAACTTCCATATCAATGCTAATTTGAATGTAGTAGAGAGGACGGCGACTTCCTCCTTGGGGAAGAAGAAAGCCGGCTCCCCTTTGTATTGCTGCTGTGGCTTTAGAGGCAGTGAGGCTGGAATCTCGCCTGAACTATATTTCATAATCGTATTCTACTCAAAAATAAGTAAAGATATCTTTCTTCTCCGCGAATGAATCCGTTTTGAATAATGAAATCTATAACACAACACAAAGGGGTCTATTAAGTGCTAAAAAATCGATTGTATATTGTTTCTTAGTTTTATGTCTTTCTCTCCTCATCGAAAAGATCAAACACCAAATCCATTTATTTTTCGGGTTTTCCTTTGAAGAGAGAAGAGAAAGAACCCTTCCCCCATGGTGGAGCAGCTGCCGGAGGGGCAAGATTGGATGGGGGGGCAGCAGCCACCATATTGCTTGCTACGGAAGTTTGGATATTGCGGGAGAGAGTAAGGTTTCTAGAGAGTTACCAGAATTCATTTAACAATCTGTTTGAATTCAAGTTAATTGATATCAAACATATTGTTACATGGATAAATATTGCAATACCATGGAGATGAGTGTATCCTTGAAAGAAATATTCCACAGGGCATCATACACCTATATAGTGAAATTAATAAAAAATTTGTTACATAATTCATTACCAAAATATGAAATCCCCCATATTGGAGGGATAATGAAATTATCTTTCGTTTTCCTTTTTTTTTTGTTTAATCTTAAAATTTAAGTACTCTAAAATTAGCTAGGTGCCTCAAAGCTTACCGGCAGCAACATAGCCAATGGTACTGCTTCCACAGGATAAGGAGTAAAAATAAATGCTTTATAGTCCATTGGCTTGAAAAACTTCACCAAAAAAAGACGATATTTTCTTGAAATTGTCCAACATCTCAAGAAAATATTTAAGCAATTCCTTGTCTTTTTTGCCTTCGATCGTCGGTAACTGTCAGGATTCAAAAGATAATATTGAATATACACATTTGAAATCATAAGATTTAAGAAATGTTGAAATGAATTCTGAAATCAATTTATGCTAGACGATGAAAAGAGAAACTTACCCAATTCATGATATAACTACGCAAAACCAGAGACGACCTTCTATAAAAGTATGTAGTTTCAATGGCAATATCTTTTTCCCATGAAAGAGAGACTAAGCACCTTAATTAGGACAGTTAAGAAGAATACAGATGAGGGATCATACAAAATATATATGATTTCAGAAATTAAAGCATCAAAGTTTCCAACAATTAATATTTAGGACAACATGTATCTATCCCATTCTTCAGTTGTGAATGACAGCTCTGATACATCCATCATACGTATTATTAACTACGCATCTGAATCTGAATCTTTCCTCTAGAGATAAATTATATATTGCCCAGTAAAAATCCTGAAAGCTTGAAAACCCTAGATCATCTGTTTCCCATTCAACACCTGTGCATTTTAGACGAACATGGGGCACCTAAATTTCTTCCTCTTCATTAATATTGAGGCATAAAGAAAATGAAATTTCCAGTATTCTTTAAGTCAAATTAACAAATTAAAGTGCCAAAACCTCAAAACAAATAAATTTCATGGACTCATATGCCAAAGTTTTCTCCCAAACACATATAAAGATGAAGGAAAAACTTGCCTTTCTTATTAATCACTCTTTCAGTACTCATTTTTCTTTGGGGGTGAAAATGAAAACCCTATTGATTTCTCAGGAACGTCTGAAAGAACCACTTCTCGCTTGGGAAAGTTGGCAGGAAGATAGAAGGGAAAAAATGTAGATTGGTAGATGTGTGTGATTATATATAAGTGTCCAAAACATGGTGAAAAATTTCTCTCTTGCAGTGACTTTTGCACCGCAACCCTATCTGCCAAACTCGACAGTACGCGAGATGGCGGCGCTGCACCACCACCCAATTAACTGCTGCTCCTTCATGGGGGAAGGGATCATTCTCTTCTCTGTTCAAGGGACAGTCCAGCACTGGTGAAATCAAAACAGTAATGCCTCTGAAATTGCCACAGCAATTCAAGGGGGTGCCGGCAATCTTCTCCTCTAAGGAGGAGGTTGCCACCCTATCGAAGCCATTCAAATTGTAGCTAATTGGGAACTTCCAACATGGCAAACCAACGCTTGACATCATTCAGAAGTCCTTCCAAACAATTGGCCTCAAAGGAGCATGTGCTCTCGGACTGATCGACACAGGACACATTCTGATAATGGTTTCTCATGAAGATGACTATTCCCGCCAGTGGCCGAAAGGTGTTTGGATGTTGAATGGCATTTCGATGAGGGTTCTTAAATGGACTCCGGAATTCCATGTCAAGGAAGAACCTTCCAGCATGGATCTCTTTTCTAGATCTTCCCATTCACTTTGTTTGAAAAGAAATCTTTCATTCCTTCACTGCTGTCATTGGGAAGCCATTGAAGATCAATGTGCCAACAACGAATCTGTCGAGACCGAGTGTTGCCCGGGTTTGTGTAGAAATTGATCTGTTGAGCACCTTCCCAAATAGGATTTGGATAAACTAGGAAGATTCGGGGTTTTGGCAGCCCATTACATATGAACACACTCTAAAGTACTGTACATTCTGCAAGAAAATTGGTCATTCGCAAGAGTTTTGTCATGTGAAAAACCATGCTTGAAGGAGTAGAAGAACTCGAAAGGCCCAGCAACCCAGCGTGTTGCTCAACAAAATCAGAAATCGAAGAATCTACAGGTATGGAAAATAAAGGATTCAGAGATGGTTGATCTGATTTTGCTGCAATCAGTGCAGACGAAAAACACTACATTTGTGAACAAGGCAACCGAGACACATTTCCAACAAGTCAATTCCAATGCAGAAGTTATAGCTCAGAGAATAAACACGTCAGCAGACAGCTCTCAATGATGGAATTCTTCACTCGGGAAGGCAAAATTTGGCAGAAATAGTTGCACCAGCAGATCAACAACTTGCAGCAGAACAAGGTCAAGAAATAGTACCACCAGCAGTTCCGGATGTCCCGACAGTAGTCATGAACTTGGTTCAGCAACCTGATGCTCTTTCCAGTACATCGGGGGACTTTACCTCTGGACAAGATGCTATAAATCCAATTCGGGGATATCTTCAAGATGACATAATAGAGACTAGTGAGGCACAATTAGCTCCCCCCATTGCAAACAGGAGGGAGAAGACTGGATAAGGAGCTGGATAAGGAGAATGACCAAGAGAAACAAGGGCCAGTTACACCAGCCAAGCCCATGACGAGTAGTCTGCTTAGGTCCAAGCGACTGCAGGGAATACGGGCCTGATTCGGCCTATTCGTTGTTGTCGGGCACGATTCCTGAGGCAGCTGGCCCGAGCTTTGATCGGGCTCAAATTTGACTGGGTGACCTAGAACGGTCCAACGATCAATAGTCACTGCTATGCTATGATGCAGGGCTTTTTTTGACCTTCCGGAGTCGTCTTGACAGAGTTTCGGGCATTTTTATGTTTTTAGGGGCATTTTCGTAATTTGTTATTTTTTGAGGGGTTTTTTTTTTATAATTTCGTTATTCTTTTCCGAATAAGCCTAGGTTTGATTTTCCGAAAAGGTTTAGGTTTTGATTAGGTTATTTAAGGGCGACCTCTCTTTTGAAGAGGCAGCTTTTGTCGTTTTGACGTTATTCAATAAGATTTATCTTTTCCGATTTTCTCAAGAACATTGTCGTTTTGTTTTTGAATTTCTTTTCCTGCAACAATTTTTGAATGAAATTTATTACAGGGAAGAATCATCAGCCTTCCATAATTCCGTCTGCGTTAGTTGGTATCAGAGCTAAGATCCGGGACTGTAGATTCGACCATAGCTACGATCATGGAAGAACTGCGTAGAGGCCGAGCCATACACCAAATCCTGGAGAATTAGAACCAACAAATGCATAATTTGATCAGGATAATGCAGCAGTTGGTAGTGAACGAACCACCGGCACAACAAGAACCCGCCGGAACGCATGAGGAACAAGGGGGCGACGTTGATGAAGAATTTGAATTGCCAGCGAGAGAAAGCTGCCTAGGGTTTTCCCAAAGGGTGGAAGAGGTGGCTATGGAAGAGGCAGTGGAAATTAGCCCCCTAGGGTTTCAGATCACGAGTCGTATGTTTTGCGATGGGATGCCAGGTTTAAGAGTTCCCGAATTTACTGGAAGTTTGGTGCCAAAAGAATTTCTGGATTGGATGAGTGCCGTGGATGAAATCTTCAAGCTAAAAGAAGGTTGCGTTGGTGGAAATTCGGTTTAAGGACAGGGCTGCTCGTGGTGGCAATCCTTTAGATATCAGCGTTATCTAGACAGACTTCCTGTTTGGTTAGAACTAAAAAGGGAAATGCGTCATGAGTTTTTACCTTTCAATTATCGCCAGACACTTTTTCAGAATTTACAGAGTTTGACATAGGGTACGAGTAGTGTAGAGGAATACACGTTGGAATTCTATCGGATGGTTGCAAGGAACCAGCTTCATGAGACGCAAGAGCAACTTGTGGCACGTTACTTGTATGGCCAACAGGTACACACTTTTTGGAACATCACCGAAGCTTAGACACAGGCTAAAGTGGTGGAAAGGAACTTGGCTAAGGTTGGCAGAAGAAGTACGACATTCGGCAGAGGGTTTTCCGACCCTCCCCAAAACATGACTACTGCCAATCCTTCTTCGTCAAGAGCTTTTATTCCATCCACTCAACAGGGACGAATAGCAGTGCAATCAAATCAGGGATCGGGCCAAGTTCAAAACCGTCCACCAACCAATAAGGTGAATTTCCTTTGTCATCGTTGTCAGTGGAAAGGAAATTATGCCTACGAGTGTCCCAGGATTTGATCTCAGTTGTTGATCCAACATCTCGCAAAAGGGAAATTCACAAGAGAAGATGTGGTTGATGAGTTGGAAGAAGGCGATGAGTGTGTGGTTGCGCCGGAGGATATCCGAGGAGATTGCCTGGTTTTACGGAGAATTTTTTTAGCACCTAAAGTCAATCAGGATTGGAAGAGTCGGAACGCATTCAGCACCCGCTGCACCATTAATGGTAAAGTCTGCCGAGTCATTATAGATACGAGAAGCTGTGAGAATGTGATTTCACAGGAAGCTGTACAAAAGCTTCAATTACCAATACAACCTCACACAGAACCTTACAAACTCGGATGGTTGAATAAGGAGACAGAAGTTCAGGTAAATCAGACGTCTGGAGTGGAATTTTCGATTGGGCCGCAGTACAGCTGTGTTGTTTACTGTGATGTGGTGCCCATGGACGCCGCACACTTGCTGTTAGGCCGACCTTGGCAATATGACAACAAGATTTCGTATGATGGTTTCACTCATTGCTACATGGCCAACAAAAAGCTAAGAAGGTCATGTTGCAACCAATGCGAGATAGCTTTATAGAAGGAAAGAAGACCATCCTCTGTTTGCCGGGTAAGGAGTTCGAAGAAAAGGTTGGGGAAGCCGAGGCCAATTTTGCTTTATTGTCAACTACATTAGCGGCTATGATAGATAATAAAGAGGAAATTGTAGTGCCAGAAAGGGTGAGAGGGGTTCTGAATGAATTTGAAGATTTGTAGCCGGAAGAGTTGCTGCCAGGCCTTCCACCCATGCGTGATATACATCATCAAATTGATTTAGTCTCGGGATCCATTCTTCCTAACAAAGCCCATTACAGACTCTCCCCACATACACACGACGAATTGAGCTGCCAAGTAACTCAGTTGCTTGACAAGGGGTATATCCGAGAGAGTATCAGTCCCTACGTTGTACCTGCTTTATTGGTGCCAAAGAAGGACGGTAGCCGGAGGATGTGCATTGAGAGCTGAGTCATAAACCGCATCATGGTTAAATACCGTTTTCCTATTCTACGACTTGATGATATGCTGCATTAGCTTAGTGGGGTGACAGTCTTTTCGAAAATTGATTTGAAGAGTGGCTACCATCAGATACAGATCAAGCCAGGAGACGAATGGAAAATAGCTTTCAAAACTAATGATGGGCTTTTCGAACGTTATGCCATTTGGTCTCTCGAACGCACCAAGCACAGTCATGAGAGTCATGAATCAGGTATTGTGACCTTTATTGAATAGTTTTGCCATGGTTTATTTCGATGACATGCAGGTTTGTAGTCGGACGGAGAATGAAAACCAGTAGCATTTGCAGCTGATTCTGGCGACACTAACGAAGCACTACTTGTATGCCAACCGTAAGAAGTCTGTTTGGTTTACGGATGGTCTAATCTTTCTGGGGTTTGTAGTTTCGGCAAAGGGAATTCATCCTGAAGAAGCAAAAATGCGGCCTGTCCGGGAATGGCCTATTCCACAAAGTATTACAAAGGTTTGGTCCTTTCATGGGTTAGCTAGTTTCTACCAGAGTTTAATCAAGGATTTCAGCGTGCTCATGGCTCTTTTGACGGATTTGTAAAATGCGAAGGAGTTTGTGTGGACAGAACAAGCACAACGAGCATTCGAAGTGATCAAAGGTAAACTCACCAGTGTACCTGTGCCAGCATTAACAAATTTCGAGAAGATCTTTCAGGTTGATTGTGACCCTTCAAAAGTTGGAATTCGAGCTGTCTTGATCCAGGAAGGAAGGCCTGTCGCATTTTTTGGAGAGAAACTAGGCGGAGCTAAACTCAATTATTCAGTTTATGATGTTGAGTTCTATGCTTTAGCATTGGTGACATTACCTCATTCAAAGAGAGTTCATGCTCTATTCAGACCATCAAGCTTTGAAGTTTCTTTAGGGACAGCACAAACTTCATGATTGACATGCCAAGTGGATAACTATGTTGCAAGAATTCACTTTCACCCTCAAGCACAAGTCGGGTATTATGAATAAGGCTGTGGATGCTTTGAGTAGACGTCATTCCTTGCTTACTACGATGAAGATTGTCGCTTTGGGGTTCGACAACTTGCTTGAGGATTTGCAGAGTGATGCTGACTTCGGGGAGTAGTTCAAGATGTGGAGCAGCAACTAAGGAGAGATTTCATGCTCCATGATGGGTATCTTTTCCGAGGTAATTGCTTGTGCAAACTTGATGCATCATTACGTCTTTTAATTATCAAGGAATTGCATGCTCAAGGCCACTTCGGCAAGGATAAGACAGCAGGCCTGATTAAGGAGAGATTCTATTGGCTTGGTAGCAACAAAAGTGTGCAAAATTTTGTAAAGAGATGCAGAATTTGCCAAGTATCAAAAGGGAGCAGTAGCAATCAAGGGTTATATACTCCATTCCCGATTCCAGATGAGCCTTGGATGGATGTGTCCATGGACTTTGTGTTAGGGTTGCTACGGACATAGAAGGGATTTGACAGTATATTAGTTGTGGTCGACCATGTCAGTAAAATGCCAGTGTTTATAGCTTGTAAATCGACTATGGATGCTAGCAGGATAGCTTATTTATATTTTGGCAAGGTAGCCAGGCAGTTTGGTATACCCAGGACTATTTTGTCTGACAAGGACACAAAGTTCATGAGCCATTTCTGGCGAGAACCTTGGAAGAAGTTGGAGATGACATTGAAGTTCAGTAGTCCCTATCATCCGCAGACAGATGGGTAGACCGAAGTAGTAAATCGCAAGTTGGGAAATATGCTTCGGGCACAGGTCAAGACATTTGGTACTTGGGATTCACTTCTTCCCAAGATTGAGTTTGAATTCAATTGTTTGACTAATCGATCTACTTCGTATTCACCCTTTCAGATTGTGTATGGCAGGAATCCAAAGAGTTCGATTGATCATGCAATACCAGATTCTGGTACTGCTTCCAAGAAAATTGAAGAGCGGCTGGTGTTGATATGTAGCTAATTCATGCGATCGTCAAGTCCAACGTGGAACGTGCCTATGCTAGCTACAAAGAATATGTGGATCAGACTCGCAGGGATGTGCAGTTGGAGGTTGGAGACCTCATCTGGGTGACGTTGACCAAAGAATGATTTCTGTTGGGCACGTATCATAAGATTAGAGACCGGAAGATCGGCCCTTGCCATATTTTGGAAAAGTAGGGAGCTAATGCTTACAGGCTCGAGCTGTCAGATGATCTTAGTATTTCTAATGTTTTCAATGTGCAACATTTGTCTCGTCTCCATGGCGACAATTTGAGTTTAAGGACAAACTCTTCGGAAGAGGGGGAGCCAGACGCAGAGCTGGATAAGGAGCATGACCATGGGAAACAGGGGCCAGTTACACAAGCCAAGACCACGACAAGTAGTCTGCGTAGGTCTAAGCGACTGCAGGGAATACAAGCCTAATTCGGCCTGTTCGTTATTGTCGTGCACGATTCTCAAGATGGCTGGCCTAAGCTCGAATCGGGCTCAAATTTGACTGGGTGACCCTCCCAACGATCAATAGTCCCTGCTAAGCTATGATGCATAGCCTTTTTCGAGCATTCGGAGTCTTTTTGATGGAGCTTCAGACATTTTTCTATTTTTAGGGGCATTTTCATAATTTGTTGTTTTTTAGGGGTTTTTTTGTAATTTCGTTATTCTTTTCCGAATAAGCCTAGGTTTGATTTTCCGAAAAGGTTTAGGTTTCGATTAGGTTTTTTAAGGGCAACTTCTCTTTTGAAGAGACAGCTTTTGTTGTTTTGACGTTATTCAATAAGAATTCTCTTTTCCGATTTTCTCAGGAACATTGTCGTTTTGTTCTTGAATTTCTTTTCCTGCGACAACTTTCTAGTGAAGTTTATTACAGGGACGAATTATCAGCCTTCCATAATTCCGTTTGCATCGATAGCACATCATACCATTAGTCGATATGATGAATGTTTTAATTGGGAGTATAAGAGCTATAGGTCACGCCACCTCTTTGGATAAACTAAAATCTCATATATTGCAATTGAAGCTGTGCATAATTGCTATTTTGGAGCCAATGGTTAATTCTTCTAGAATTGCATTATATGCATATAAACCTAAAATGCCTCAGTATTACTCTAATGCGAATGGCAAGATTTGGTTGTTTTGGTGTGCTGATTTGGTGGTCTCGATGGAGAGGAATACATGCCAAATGGTATCTTTTTAGGGTGGACCGATAAATGGGATTGGAAGATAATTGCATTATGTCTTTCGTTTATGCCGCTTTTGACTATATTGCTCGAAGGGGGTTGTGGGAAGAGATGGCAGAAGTTTCGAACATAGCCACAGGGCGTTGGCTGATAGGTAGTGATGTTAATATTTTTCGGAGCTTGGAAGAAAACCTAGGTAACCCTCTAGCTTTATGACCAATTAGGGAGTTCAATGATAGCTTGGAATATTATGGTTTGTTGGACTTACCATATGTGGGCAGTAACTACACGTGGTATTGTCATACCTTCCCTCCATTCTGGCACCGGTTGGATAGGGTAATGGTGAATGAGACTCGGTAGAATTATTTTCACAGTACTGCTGTGGAACATTTGCAGCGTGTCCCCTCAGATCACAGTCCACTACTTGTCTCTACGAAGATGGTAGAGACATCAAGACCTCGCTATTTTCGATTTCAATGTATGTGGCTTAGCCATAAGGACTTTAGAGAGGTTGTCAAAACTTCATGGCAGCAACTAGTGGTAGGTGATGGTCTGCAATATGTGGCAGTAAAATTGAGCAGATTGAAGAAATTCGGGACTCGAATAAGGAATTGTTTTGGAATTTAGTGACCAATGTACAACGTGTAGAAAATTTGGTCTCTACATTAGAGGAAGCATATATGGCAGATACTACGGTAGCAAACCGAGAGCAACTTCACCAGGCTTGGGCTGACTTGACCTTTCATTTGAAGAATCAAGAAAACTTTTGGTGGAAAAAATCTCGCATTAAATGGCTGCAAGAAGGGGAAGGGAACACTTAATATTTTTCAAATTATTCGCACACTTGGAAGGTAGCACTTTAGATTCATAAAATTAAGGATAGAGAAGGGAATTGGCTTACGGGCAGTGAGGCAATATAGGAAGAATCAATGCACTCTTTTTCGGGGTTGTTGGCAAAGGATGTTTTCTGTTAGCAATATTCACGGAAGTTTATAGCAGCCATTCCAAAAGAAGTTACTTGAGGCACAAATAAGGAGCTCTTGGCTCTACCATGCCTGGAGGAAGTTCACTCAACCGTGTTCAGTTTGGATGGAGATAGTGCACTAGGTGTTGATGGGTTTCCAGGGAAGTTTTACACAGCTTTTTGTGATCTCATCAAAGCAGACATGTTACAGGCAGTCCGGGATTTTTGGTCGGGGTACGAATGCCATAGTTTTTCACAGTCACTCAGATTGTCCTTATTCCAAAGAAGGACAACCCATCATCCTTTGTAGACTTTTGGCCAATAAGCCTTTGTAATTTCTCTTCAAAGGTTATTGGGAATGTAATTTCACTACGCCTTGCTAAGATACTTCCCACTTTGATTTGCCCAAATCAGGGAGGTTTTGTGAAGGGAAGAAACATATCTGATAATATTTTGTTGGCTTCCGAGTTGATTCATTCGTTAAGTAAGAGATGTGTTGGGGGTAATATGATCTTAAAACTTGATATGTTGAAAGCATTTGATAGAGTGAGGTGGTCCTTACTTTTGGAGGTGTTGGGGAAATTTAGGTTTACCCGTGGCTTTTTAAACCTCATCTTCAACTGTTTGGCATTTAACAAGTTCTCTATTACTGTTAACGGTAAATTATGTGGTTCTTTCCCATCCACTAGAGGTGTTCGGCAAGGAGACCTCATATCTCCAACTTTATTTATATTGGTGGCGGAAGTACTTTCTCGGGGCATGAACAGATTGTTATATGATAGTGACATTGGAGATTACATAATTGAGAGAATCAGCCTTCCTGTTTCTCATTTGAGCTTTGCGGATGACATTATGATAATTACAAGGGGACTAAAAAGAGGCCTTTAGAACCTAATAGACTTCCTTGAGTTCTATCAAGACTGCTCAGGCCAGAAAATCAATTTTCATAAGAGCTCAATATACCTCTCCACTCCTATTTCAGATCAAGGACGAGTGGTTCTAAAGGAGCTCACAGGCTGTGTTGTTCAATCACTACCAATGATATACTTGGGCTGTCCGATTTTCCCACGTGGAGCAAAGATATCCTACTATGAACCACTTGTTAGTAAAGTCGGGGCTCGCATGAATGGTTGGCAAAGGAAATATCTTTCTCTAGAAGGTAGGTTGATTTTAATCAAGCATGTTCTCTCTGCCATGGTGATCTATTTGTTGGCATACACAAACCCACCTCAGCAAGTTATTAAGGAAATTGAAAGGCTATTTGCCCAGTTCTTCCAGGGGCATTCAGAGTATAGAAACAAAAGACATTGGTGCACTTGGGATAGAATCGCACAACCGTATAATAAAGGGGGTCTAGTTGAAAATTACATTTCCAACCGGGAGAAGAGCTAGCTGAAGGAGGATTGAGGGTCTGGAAACGCATGCTGCAGTCTCAATCTTGGGCCAAACCACTCATTGTTCAAGATGTAGATTGTTCTTATCTGTGGAATTTGTCCTCCACCAAGCATTTTATATTTCAGAATGCATCTCACCTTTGGAGGAGGAGCAGCTGGATGACTATGCTGCAGGGAACTACTTTCATAAGAAGATCCCACTCTCATGGTCCATCTTCATGTGGAAGCTAGGCATCAGATACATGGCGAAAGATGACGTGCGATCTCGCTTCGGCTTTTAGCTAGCCTCTCGATGTCACTGTGAGGGCGCAACTGAAATAATGGAGCATTTGTTTCGAAGTTGTGTAATTGCAAGGGAGATTTGGTCTCACTACTGCCAAGCTTTTAGAGTGGCTCAAGGCTCTTTGCAACAAGAGGGAATGTTACAGCAGTGGGGTAATCAATCTCGGAGGTTCGGAGCTTCGGCAAAAGTTATTCCATCACTTGTTTGTCATGAAATTTGGGTGGCTTGATATGCCTCGCTTTACTCTGAAGAATCCAGCAATAGCAGAAATATCTTGCACAAGATTAATTGGCAACTATATCACATCAACAAAGCTCACACATTACCCATCTTAGAGGGTTTATTTCATAGAATTTTGTCTTAGTTATGTTTGATGGTAGCTTGCACCAACCTATTGTCTTGTAAGGCTCTTATGCCCTTTAATTCCTTTAATAAACAGGTAGGGATCTGCCTAACCTCTCGTCTTCGACGGTTTCATTCAAAAGAAAAAGAAAAAAAAAAAGTGTTCAAAACATGAATGACCTTACTGTCCCACACAATTCAATATAACATATTTTTTCTTTACTTTTTTTTTTTTCCCTCTTTTGACTTGTATTGTAATAAGTTCCATTAATGAAAAATTTCCTTAATTTATCCCTAGTATGCCAAGTTTGAACTGATTTTTTTCCATTATAAAATTTTTTAAAAAAATCTATTATAAGTATTTTACATTATCAGTCTTCTCATTTTAGAATACATTGAATAATAATACTTTTGATTCAATGAATCTTCAATTAAAGTAATTTCTATAAAATTTAAATCTATCCAAATTAATTTAATAAATACTCCCATTGTTCCAATTTGTTTGTCGCTTTAAGGAAAGTGTATTTGTTCCAAAATATTTGTCACTTACTCATTTCAAGGCAAAAAGTGTAAGTAAATTTCTCATTTACATTTAATGGGCAAACTTTTTTAACTTTTTCCAATGACACTTTATTAATTACATTCTCACCTCGTTACTTTAAAACTCACCAATCCTATTAACACTTATCTAAATTAAAGGAGTAAAGAGGATCCTAATGATTAGTATTCTCAGGATTGACAAACTCCATTAATGGTGATAGAGATGAGAAAATTAAATCTAAATGATTCCTAACAAGTGGTTATCTTTTCTTTGTTTTTTTGGTATCATGTGTTGTAGGTTGTAAAAGGTGAGTTGATTGATACGCATGCTTTAAAGATGGCTTGGCTGATACCAGAAACGGGATTGGGAATTGTGAAGCTAATGCCAGCAGCAGAAGATTAATTAACTGATTTCTTTCTAAGTTATGAAAACTATTTAGTTTATGAACTTTTGCTGCCTTTCGCTATTCTCCTATCAACTATGGATTATTGATACATTCTAATATGACATTTTGTTAAGCTTTTCAAAATTTTTGATTGTTATATATATATGACATTTTGTTAAGCAAATTTTCTAATACGACATTTTGTGAAGTAAATACACCAGTTTCGATGTTATAACTCTTACTTGTTTGGGATATTTAATCATGTTCTCCTCCCTAGCTTCGTATTATTTAATCATGTTCTCCTCCCTAGCTTCATATTCTCCAGCGACCTGGCTAGCTATAACTTGTGAATCAGTTTTGGCATGCAATTTTTGCACTTTTAGAGCTTATAAGAGTCTTAGACCTGCTATGAGATCTTCATATTCGAATTCATTATTCGAGGTTGGAAAGTTGTACTTCACAGAGCAAGGGATTCTCACTCCCTCAGGACTGAACAGTACAATTCCCGCACATGAATTTTCCTTTTCTGTGGAAATATCTATGTACATGGTCCAGCTATTAATTTCACAAGTGCTTGTGACTTCCAGTGGAACTCTTGTGCAATCTTCTATAGCTTCAACATCAGCTTTCCTAAGCTCCAATTCAATTTGATATCCCGAGAGCTAGAGCGATCATTAAAGGAAGGGCCACAAAAATCCTCCTCCAGGTATCAATTGGAGGGAATTCTAGAGAGGGTTCGTAAATACCTTTTCTTTCGGATAACATAAGGAGAATGAATAATTTAATTGTCATCTGCAGTCACCAACGAAGTTCTCAAAACTTTGCCTTTACTTCGTCCACACGAAAATAGTCACCCTCAAATAGTCACACAAACTAAGAAGAAGGGTCTAACACAATTGAATTGCAAGATTGAATCGTGTTAGTATTTTTAATCTTGTTTTTTTTATAAAAAAAAAACTCTCTAAAAAGTTTTGTTTTTCTCTAGATAGACACTCTGACATAAAGAACCAACAATTAGAAAAAGAAGCGTAAAAAATAAAAACACCATGATAAGAAGTCTTATGGATAAATTAATCTTGTTTTGAGTTCTAATTTGCATTCAAAACACTGCCTATCATAGAGTATGTGAATTAAAAATTTTGTCCCGGTCACAATTCAGTCATATAATTAACTCTTAATTATATGTTATTTTAATTCCTATTCGTGAATTAGCCTAAACAACTTTAGCTAATTATGTTTAGGTCCCCAACGAGATATTACCCATTAAGCGATATGTTCTGAATTTTGTGACCCAATAGGTCCTCGTAAAATTGGCATTTGACATTAAAGATATTTAATGTCATGTACAAGAAGCGATGTCTAGCAACACATTATCGCAATCCAATTAACAAGAATGTCGGTGACAAGACAGAACCGTTCATGATAATAACATTTCTTAATCCCTTTGCCCAGGAAGTTATAACTAAGCACGAGTCATGGAACGTGTAATACTTGTAAAGATCTGTATCTCCATTCTTAGCCCCGAGTAAATTAACCAAACTAAGTAAGATAAATATCTCATATCCACTTATTCATGCATGGCCATGCATTTCATAATCTCACTCAACCAAGAATGCTAGCATCACTCTCTTGTTATATAAGATTGACAAATCCTATCTTGATCATTCAAGATTCCACAGCACAAATTACGACATACTCAATACATGCCTTTATCGTCTACCCAGTTAAGAGTGACGTTTGACAGTATCAAATTATGCAATCTTTCATTGAGGAATCTTTGATGACCTAAAGTCAAAAGATGAGACATAATTATCCCAATGGAATCACTCATGACACTCATATAACAATCCATGAAATGATTTTATGGCGGGTCAATCGAGTACACAATACTCTAAGTGTATCTATGTGATGATTTGATATTTCATATCCATGACAACTGTCATGAATCAGCACATACTAGTCTTAACGTGTTATTGATATCCTAATCTTAATAACACTTGACTAGGGACGTTTTAAGGATAGAAATAAACTATTCTAAGGACATTACATAATTTATTTAATAAAACATAGACGTAAAAGTAAATTATACAATGATATAACTAGCATCATGATACAAAGTTAAGAAAATTAAGTAAAATCAGCATAAGGTCTTACGGCATATCCAACAACCACTTCATTGTCCTGCCTGATAGCTTGGGTTTCACCAGAGCTTGCTTTTAGTGGCAGATTGGTTAATACTCTTATCGGGTAACCTTTAAAATAGGGCTTAAGCTCCCTTGAAGTAATAACAAGCAAGTACAAAAACTTTTCGAGGACTAAATATCTAATTTCAGGACCTCGGAGTAAACGGCTTACATAATAAATTCGAAATTGTAAACGTAACCTTTCTACTTGTAGAATCAAGCTAACTGCCTTCTCTATTGCAGTTAAATACATAAAGATTTCTTCTTCCGACCTTGGGGAGACAAGTTGTGGGGGCTTTCCCAGAAAATCTTCCAGTTTGCTGAAAGCTGTTTTTCAATCTTTAGTCCACTAGAAATATTTCGACTTCTTTAGGACATCATAAAATATCTCTCCTTTGTCAACAATCTTGTGATGAAGTGTCCTAATGCTTCCATTTTTCCCGTTAGACTCTAGACCTCCTTAATGTTTCTGGGAGGTTCCATATCCAGTTTTGCTTTTATTTATCAGGATTGGCATCAATGCCTCGTTCTGATATCATGAAACCTAGGAATTTACCCACTGAAACCTTGAAGGTACATTTTTCAGGGTTGAGCTTCATATGAGCAACATTTAAAATCTGGAAAGTTTCCCCTGTATCTTCAATGAAGTCTTCAGAGGTTTCGGACTTGATCACAATATCGTCCACATAGACCTCGATGTTCCCCCAGAGCTGCTTCTTGAAAACCTTGTGCATAACTCGTTGGAATTCTGCTCCTACATTCTTTAGACTGAATTGCATCTTAGTGTAGCAGTAGGTCCCGACCTCTGTGATGAATGAGTTCTTTCCATATCTTCCAGTGCCATTGGAATTTTGTGATAACCCTTGTAGGCATCAATGAAAAACACAACCATTCATAACCGGCTTTTAAGTCTACCATTTGATTGATGCTCGGGAATGGGTATGAGTCCCTCTGGTAGTATTTATTTAGTATGGTGAATTCCACACACATCCTCTGCGTCCTTTCTTATTTTGGCATAATCACTAGATTGGCCAGCCATTCTTGGTACATGACTTCTTTCAAAATTCCAGCTTCAAGAAGATTTTAGACTTCTTGAGCTATGACTTCATTTCGCTCTGGAGCAAATGTCCTTTTCTTTTGCTTTACTGGTTTGAGCCCGACCTTGTGCTCTACTATTCTCTTGTCAATCCCTTCAAGGTCAGTAGGTCACCAGGCAAAGACTTTCAAGTGTTCTTGGACGGAGTCAACAAGCTACCCTTTAATCTTGGAAGGTAAAAGTTCACCTATCTTGATCCCTTTCCGAGGGATTTCCGAGTTAAGAAAAACTTTTTCTCTTTTGCTGGAAGCCTGGATTCTAAATTCATCATTTATCTTAGGAATGTCAATGAAATCTTCCTGCTTGGGCATCGCCGAGGTCTCTGTATTACCTTCAGCTAGGTAGCATTCTGTGGCCAGCTGTCTGTCTCCTTCTAGGATGATCCAGGTTTCTCCAACCTAGATCCTCATGCAATACCTCAACAAGGAGATCTCCACTTTTAGGTCCATGACCCCTCCCCTTCCCAGAATTGCATTATAAGTTCCAGGTGCATCAACCACTAACCAGTCCTTGACCACAGTGACCCACCCCCTTGTCATCTACATAGACTGCAGTTGGAACCCGAAGAATTCCCTTGGCATAGGTCGTGCTACCATTAAAGCTAGTCAAGGCAATGTCTAACTTGATTAACGAGCTTTTATCTATCCCCATTTGATCGAATGCCTTTTTGTACATGACATTTACTGCACTTCTAATGTCAACCAGTATCTTGCTTACCAAGAAGTCTCCAATTTAGAATGATACCGTTAGGGGTTAAGAATCTTCTCCCTAAGCCAGCTTCAACCTCCTTTTTATGGCATTTATCTCTCGGACAGAAGGTTGTTGGTGGTTTGCGACTACCGGAGGTGGATTTGTTGGGCCTGTATTCCTATCCATGAATTCTTACATGTGGCCCTTCTTAACCAGCCTCTCAATTTCTCGCATGAGGCAGAAGCAGTCCTCCGTAAAGTAGCCATGATCTTTATGGTAGTGACAGAATTTTGCCAAGTCTCCCTTGGCCAAAGGAGTTTTGAGAGGTCACGGGGGTTTTGGAAGACTCTTCTTTTCCATGTCCAAAAGTATTTCTACTGGTGAGGTCATGAAGGGAATTGACACCAGGTTTGGAATGGTCTTCCTCTTCTTATCTGAAACTACTCCTTTTCAATGAGGACCCCTCTTGTCTCATTTCGATGACTGTGGATTTCTTGGACACCCCTTAATGTCATTCTCTGTGACCAAGGCCAAACCAAGAATATTCTTCTAGACTGCCGTTTCTTTAGCCCTTATTAACTTCTCTAGGAGTGTTTGTAGCTACTTAATGATCTTTATTGGTTCTTCTGCTAGCCTAAGAGCTACATACCCCCTTTGCAGTCCTTCCTTGAAGACAGTGATGTAAATAGCCACGTTTTTTGCTCAATTTCCATTGTCTGGTCGTTAAAACGACTGTAGTAACTACTCGTGCTCTCACCAAACTTTTGTTTGATATTAAATAGATAGTTAATGTCTTTTTCAGACCTTTTGCTGCGCTGACAGTTCTTCAAAAATAGCTCTTTCAATTGTTTCCAACTAGAGATACTTGCCTCTGGAATTCCTTTGAACCAAGACTAAGCTTTCTCAGTCCACATGGACCAGAAAGCTCCACATTTGTCATGATTAGGATACTCAAATATTTCCATGTAGGAAACGTATTAATCTATTTGTTGTAACGGTTCCCCCGTGCCATCATACTATGCCTCCACTTGTGGTGCTTTGAATCCTAGCAGCTTTCGAGCGGTCCTAATGCTGTGGACAAATGGCGAAAGCTCTGACAAGTCCACACTGCTCTATATGCGGTTTCCATTTTTCTCCTGATTTGTTGGAAGAGTCACTCTCCTCAGTGGATTCAGGGCTACCCCTCGAGCGTTGCTGCATGTCCTTTCGATCAGGCTACGTTGAGGTGGTATCCTTACTCTAGGAGGAGTTCTTACCATGATCCCCTTCTTATCAGGACTGGTTTCTTAATGTTGACCTCGTGAAATGGCAGCTCAGTTAAGTATGAATAACCCCTTCTATTGCTCAGGTTTTCTCTCAGGTTAGCCACGAGTGGGACTCTTTCACACTGTGATCTTTCCTGTGCTCGACCTACCTCCTGACCATCTTATTTGGCCGGAGGTCATTCCTTACTTCTAAAGGTAGGGGTTGGTTAGGCTGTGTGCAACCCCCTTGATCTCTAGGTAGTTGTGTCTCCCTCTACGATGGTACAGGAGTACGACATGTTGACACCTTTTCTACCATAGATTTCTTCTTGGGCAGCCATCGTACGTTCTGAGAGGTCACCTAGACTGGACATCCGCCGGGGGGGGGGG
>JAOXNR010054036.1:0-13175 GCA_028571225.1 Parsonsia alboflavescens | reverse complement strand
TTTAGCTTAGGGTTTTAGGACTATATAAAGGCTCTTGTTTCAGCCATTTTAGATACACAACTTTGAGACAAAAACCAGAAACTTTTCTTGGAGCTTCTCCAAACTGAGATCATTTGATCTTTTGAGAGTGTCTAGAACTTCTTGTTTAGGGTTCTTAGTCATTTCTCTCGGGCTCTCAATCACTTTGGGTGAGTTGTTGAGTTGTCTTAGCAAATCAAGAGCTTGGTTGTTGTAGTGGTTTAATCTACAAAGGTCTTCCTAAACTCCCAAAACTTACCTTTGATGAGTCTTTTATTTTATACTGATTTGATTTGATTGTTAGTGTGAAAATTAACCCTTTCAACTTACAAGAAAATCACATCATAAAGGGAAGGTTTGCCGTGTGATAATTGATATAGGAAGCTGTGAGAATGTAATCTCACAAACGGTAGTGCAAAAGCATCAGTTGAAGACAGAACCTCATCCAATGCCATACCGGTTGGGGTGGTTAAATAATGATACCGAGGTCAGGGTTTCAGAGCGGTGCTAGGTGGAATTTTCATTTAGACCTCAGTATTCTAGAACTATCTACTGTGATGTCGTCCAGATGGATGCCTCATATTTGCTACTCGGCAGGCCATGGCAATACGACAATCACGTGACGTATGATGGATTCACGCACTGTTATACTATCAACCGAGGGCCAAAGAAAGTGGTACTTTAGCCCATGCGAGAAGGAATGGTTGATAGTAAGAAGACAATTATCTGCCTGCCATGGAAGGAATTTGAAACAGAGGTAACTGAGTCCGAGTTTTGTTTTGCTTTAGTTGCGACTGACTTGTTGACATCAGACAGCAATGAGGCCGAGTTGGAGATTCCAAAACAAGTTCAAGAGTTGTTGACTGAATTTGCAGACTTATTGCCGGAAGAGTTACCGGCTGGTTTGCCTCCGTTGAGAGATATCCAGCATCAGATAGATCTAATGTCGTGTTCAATCCTCCCGAACAAGGTGCATTACCGAATGTCCCCACAGCAACATGAGGAGCTAAAGCGACAAGTTACAGAGTTACTTGATAGAGGATTTATTCGGGAGAGCATCAGTCCCTGTGCGATGCCTGCTTTGTTGGTACCGAAGAAGGATGGCACATGGAGGATGTGCAAGGACAACCATGCCATCAATTGTATTACTATCAAGTATCGATTTCCGATTCCACGATTAGATGACAAGTTGGACCAGCTCAGTGGAGTGACTATCTTTTCAAAGATAGACTTGAAAAGTGGCTACCATCAACTCCGAATCAAACCTGGAGACGAGTGGAAGACGGCTTTCAAGACGAAGGATGGGCTCCTCGATTGGTTGGTCATGCCTTTCGATCTCTCGAATGCACCTAGCACATTCATGAGGGTCATAAATCAGGTATTGCGTCCTTTCCTCAATGACTTTGTGGTAGTTTACTTTGATGGCATACTCCTGTATAGTCGGGTGAAGGAAGAACATTTGCAGCACCTACGGTTTGTTTTGGCTACACTGCGAGATCACTGTTTGTTTGCCAATCGGAAGAAATGCAGTTGGAAGACAGGATTATATTCTTGGGGTATGTGGTTTTGGCAAATGGGATTCAACCGGATGATGCTAAGATTCGGACGATCCGTGACTGGCCAGTACCAAAGAGTGCAATAGAGGTTCGGTCTTTTCATGGATTAGCAAGCTTCTATTGGTGGTTTATCAGGGATTTCAGTGTGTTGATGGCACCCCTAACTGATCTTTAAAACACCAAGGTATTTCAATGGACAGAGGCTGCTCAAGAGGCATTTGATGTGATAAAGGAAAAGCTGACGAGTGCCTCGGTACTTGCCCTGCTGAATTTTGATAAGGTATTTGAAGTGGATTGTGATGCATCGAAGGTGGGCATAGGAGTGGTTCTGAGCTAGGAGGGATGGCCAGAAGCCTATTTTAGAGAAAAACTTGGAGGGCCGAAATTGAACTATTCAACTTATGATGTCAAGTTCTATGCCATAGTCCGATCTCTTCAACATTGGCGGCATTATTTGATACAACGGGAGTTTGTGTTGTACTCTGACCACCAGGCTTTGAAATTTCTTCAGGGGCAGCATCGACTTAGTGAAAGGCATGCCAAGTGGGTATCAGAGCTTCAGAAGTTCACATTTACCTTAAAACACAAGTCAGGCATCGCGAATAAGGTGGTTGATGCATTGAGTAGGCGACGGTCGTTGCACAACATGATGCGGGTTGTGACCTAAGACCGAAAAGTTGGACCATGCCAAATCTTCAAGAAACTTGGCATCAATGCTTACCGAGTCGAGTTACCGGACGAATTCAGCATCTCCAAAGTTTTTAACGTATAGCATCTCACGGCTTTCCATGGAGATAATCCGAGCTTGAGGACAAGCTCCGTTTAGGACGGGGAGCCTGATGCGGAGAAGGTTGCTGATCAAGGTGGTTCAGATGCGGGGCAGGTGTCGGTTCAGCAATTTTCGGCTCCACAATCAGCTCCACGACATTTGGAACATTTGAAGAAGAGGACATGAGTTGTCTGAAACATCGAATTGATGTTGGGCATGATTTTCGTGGCGACAGAATCGAGCTCGGATCGGGCTCAAATCTGACTGGGTGACCCGGAATGGCCCAATAAACCAAAGACACATTGTGATGTGATACAAGGCATTTTTCGACCATTCGAAGTCGTTTCGATGGAGTTTTGGGCAATTTTTTGTTTTCAGTGGCATTGTCATAATTTTGCAGTTTTAAGTTACAGTTTTGTAATTTACCCTTTTCTAGGGGTTTTTTTTTGCAATTCCTTTACTCTTCATTTCCAATTAGGGTTAGGTTTTTTTTTGGCTTTAAGTTTTGTTTCGGCTAGTTGTTTTCGATAGTTTTTGATGAATTAAAATTGCCTCTTTTCGGGTTTTCGATTTTCGACTACTTCGAAAAATCGTGTTTTGCTTGATTTTAATTTTCATCTTCTTACTACTTGCGTTGAAGTTTGATTGGAAGGAAAATTGAATCAGGCTTTTTTATCATTTCTTGTTTTGCAAGTTTTTTGAACAAGAATGAATCTTCAGATTCTGTTTCCGACTGCATGACCTATCTTATTACAATGTCTTCCCAAGGTTGTTTCATCTTTACCTGTGGATAATCAACAATATTGTTAGAATAAAGGTCTACTTAAAAATAGCTGAGAAACTCAAAAACAAAATGCTGAGTACCTCTTCGGAACTAGCATGCAAGAGATGAGAAAAGTATTGAGTAATCAAATCTCCACAATTAGGTTCAGTGATACCTTCTGGGAGAGCATAGACCACGGGAGCAATGTCCAGGACCTCTTTTGCAATGTCCATCTCAGCAGGTGCCTCCACCTGCTCTTTCCCTTTTCTTGAGCCGCCTTCTCCAATCTGGCGGACCTCAGCTAAGACCTCCATTGCTGCCACATCTTCCCGTGAGGTTGCCACTGGATCATCCTTAGCCTAGGGAAAGGGACCATCTGCATCTAGGTTGAATAACCCCTCGTGGACCTTAGGATCAACCTTTAGGTCCCCGTTCAGCTCTCAGAGCTTATCCACCACTTCCACGTAGAGGCCATAGAGCTGAGGACGAAGGAGGCTCTCCATATAATCCCTGGAGGCGACTACCCTATCGAGCTTATCTAGGGACAGGTCAACCTCTTCATCACAAAGGGATTTGAAACCCCCCAGCTAAGCCTCAAGCTCAAGAATATGCCCCTTCCGTTGGGTATTGAGGTCGAGCAGCCCCTCTTTTAGAAGACGTGGCCTGACTGTCAGTTCTGGCCCTATCAATCTCCTTCCTGCACTCTTGCAGGAGGTTGAACAAGGAAGCAGAATGGGCATCAACATTCTCAGCAACAGCAGTGAGCTCGGCGACCTCTTTAGTTAGCTGGGCTTTCTCATCTTGCAGTTCAGTGATCAAGGTGGAGAACTTCTGATGCTTCCTATCCCACTCCTCTAGTCTCCTCAGCTACTTGCCAAGGAAGACATGATTCCACAACCAGAGAAAGGGAAGGTCAGTGCTAAAGATGAGTTAAAACAAATATGCTACTAGAATAAGAGAAACATTGAGAAGACTCATTGCAATATGGAGGGAGGTAGTGAATGAGGCCAGCTCCCTATCAGTAAGTTGCCAGGATATTTCCCAGTTAACCGGTGGCCCGCACTCCATCAAGAATGATTGGTAGTGTGGTGACTAGAAGAGGGAAAGACTCCAAAGCAAGATCAAGGGTCCACCTCTTGGTCCCCTCAACAGCATGGGTGCCAGGGCAGCATCACCTAGCCCTTTTAGCTTGTTGGTGACCTCCTCAACCACACAACCCTAGAGCCCTGGCCTTGACCTCGAGGTTGCTGGCGCCTTCCCCTTCCCAGAGGAGATTGATTGAAAGGAAGGGGAGGAGGAATAGATGTTAATTTTTACAAGCCACTTAGAGGACTGTAGGATAGCGACCTCAGCCCCTCTCGTCAGGGCGGTCTGGGTCCTGTCAGTCACTGTCACTTGTTTCCCCTTGGCCTGAGGAACGGGAATTTTGGTAATAGTGGTGGTGGAAGTAGCAGCATCAAAAGAGGCACCTGCAGTGCCCCCGATCCCACTAGCAGAAGCTTGGGGGGTAGTAGACTTTAGGATCCAAGAGATGGTTCTCATTGCTGTCAAGACTAAAAAAAAAGAGACGAGCTGTTAGGGCACAACAACAAATCAACAAAACAGAAGAAATTAATTACCAGAAGGGGGAATAACCATAGCTCTCCTAACTGAGAGGAGGTCGGGGTCTGCTAGACTAACAAGTCCAGCAGGGCGGAGGAAAGTTTCAGGTCAGTTTGGAAGAGAACACTTGACCTCGACATTCACAGAATTTGCTAGGTCAATCAGGTAAAGGAGCTTATTAAAGAAAGAATGGTTCAAGTTCCAGTTTGGATAAGGTTTAGACCTGATTAAATTGTTTAGATGATGGGGAAAAGAAGAAAAGGTTTTTCCACTCCCCCCACTGACGATTGGAAAGGAGTTTGTATTAAGAGTCAAACTGGAGGTACCCTTTAGAGGCACCCTTTGGGGTTGAAGAGATACCCAACCTAAAAAAGATCCTAAAGAGCTCCAAAGAAATTGGAACTCTAAAAAGTTGGCAGGTCGCCATGAAAGCAATCACAATCCGAATATAATCAGGGACAGGTTCAGTAGGGGAAGCCCCAAAAGTATGCGAGGTCCATGAACAAAGGGTGCAGGAAGGGTAGAAGAATACCTTCCCTAAGCTTGTAAACATAAAGGAATATGCGTCCATTACGTCAACTGTAAGGGCGTTCACCCTCCACAGCAACGAGATAGAAAAGGCGTCAGCGGGATTGGGCACTCACCCTACACAATGGCGACCAACCCCTTTTCCCCACCAATTTAAAAAATATCAGTGGATTCCAAGGAGGAAGACATAGAAAAGGCATGTACTTTAGAGAGCTTATAGGCTTTGCCCTTAACAGAGGGAGCTTTCATAGAAATAGGAGGGGAGTAAAAAACCCCATTTTCTAGGTCAATTGGAGAAGAAGAAGGGACTACATCTCTCGAGTGGAGAGAAGGGTGTTGGATGCAAAAGACATAGCAAAGGACGCAGGAGACATCTCTATTTTGGGATGAGGAAAACGTAAAAATTTTCTCAAAAAATGAAGAGTGAAAAGGAGAACTCACTCAATAAATTCCTTGGAGGTGAAGAAGGAAGTTGTTCTAAATTACTGATTTTCTCAGGTAGAGGAAGAGAAAGAGTTCAAGAAAGGAGTAGAAGGTATTGAGGGAAGAAGGTACTGTAAAGCCAAGTTCTTGCAAGCTATGGTAGAGTTTAGGTAAAATCCTAAATTTTCAAAAGACTCCCAATTTATATGAGATGAGGAGTCCCTTGTGTTGCTAAAGTGGAACCGGTAAGCCAAAAAAAGGAGGCAATTTCCAAAATTGAAAAGGCACATTTCCTCCAAAAATAGCCGTTGCAGAGAAAATGGCATGACCCTTCAGAAGTCAAGACATTAAGAGAGTAATTTAGGAGCCACGACCTTTGAGCTCGTTGGGCCTAAAGGGGGGTAATGATGGGAGAAACGGTCATGATGGCGACAAAGTCAACCTGAATGGGCTCAACCCGGAAGTATGGGGTTGAGGCCCCAACCCTCAATACCTAAAAGTCAGACTCACAAAGTCAAAGAAAGGTGGGCAACGACTTGCTACCACCGACCTCATAAATGAGCTTCGGAGAGGTCTTATTAGGCCACGACCTTCGACCTAGTAAGCTCCAATCTGTCTCATACATCTTCCATTCCATGACCAATTGTGCACTACTCCTAACATCTTGCATGAGCCTATGGTCACTAAGCGCGACCTCCCAGAAGAGATTATCGAGTCCCTCGACGTTTAGGGTTAGGTGCGAAGTTGGTCTAATGGTCAGTTAGCAAGCTCATAACTCTCGACTAGAGCCGTGAATGGCAAGATATGCAACGGAAGGAAACTCCAAGATTCCATGAGCAAATGGCGGGATAAGATATGATCTCACAATTATCCTAATTGCCTACTGTCATGTAATAGAATAGCCCTAATCAAAGAGGTAACTGCCTACTTCTTAATAATAATTGGTATACGGCCAAGGACGTATTTTGGAGTTAATTACATACGATTACCGTCTCAAAATTCTGACTTAGGCAACAGAGCTCTTCGTCGGGCAATAGCCCACTCCGGTGACCTACTTCCTTTTTTCTTGGGTTGCTATCATTAACGACATCATGGTTTTGGGGTGAATAGTAGGTGACTCTTGAGCTCCATCATTAGGATTTTTTTTAAAATTGCCCTTGATTTCGTTAAAACATTGTTTCGATACATAGTCCCCAACAAAAATTTATATAAACATTTGATAATGGGATTAACAAAAGGGGAGGGGGGGAAGGTTAGAAAATTTATTACTAATATAATTAACTTTAAAAACAAATAAATAACATATTCTTGGATGCTAAAAAGTTTACAAGAGAAAATAAAAAATATGAAATACAAAGGAAAGTAATTTATTTTTAGAAAAACATTATTTTTAAATAAAATCATAATAATAGAATAAAATATTTGAAAAAACTATCATAAAACAAAATTAGATATTAATTTTTTAATAAATTACAAAATATTTTTTAAAAAATCATAATAATAAATTTTTTTTGAAAAGTATTTTTAATAGGTAGCAATGATGAGGTCGAATAATTTTAGCATTAAATTTATAGTAGGAAAATGATTTTTTTTGGAAAAAAAAAACAACATAAAACATATAAAAGCTGTTCTTTAAAAGTTGTTCCAAAAACAAGATTTAGAGAACTATTTTTCAAAACAAGTGTATTGAACGAGTTTTTTTATTCTCTAAATTTTTCAAAACAAAAATACTGTTATAAAAAACAGTAACTAAACAATCTCTAAATTTCTAAAATATTCAACACACCACATTTTTGTCCAACCAAACAAAGGGTAGTTTAGTGTCCAATTAATTGGGGCGGGTTTAACATCTTCGATTGTAATTAAATTTAGGCACCATCGGTTAATATGGTAAGATGAAATGTAATCTCCAAAAGATAGATGCAGGGAACAAATGAAAAATTAACACTGACAAATATTATGTGTTTGGAAAACAAAGAGATACAATTTTGATTGCAATGGTAGATATATTGCGAACTAATAATAACAATAATAATAATATTTACAAACATTACAATTTGATTTACCTTAATAATTTGAATGATAAAGCTCAGGGTCTCTTGTTAATGGGTGAAACAGGTATGACCCGGACAAGTCAACCCAAACCGGCAGGATCCGGACAAAAGTCAACCCGAATGGGCCTAAAGTCCCATGCCCTCAATACCTGAAAGTCAGACTCACAGAGTCAACGAGGACATGTGGGTAGCACCAGCTACCACCGACCTCTCAGGTCATCGACCTCCTAAATGTACTTGAGCAAAGGTCTTACCAGATCCCGACCTGGAAAGCATCGATCCGACTCATAGATCTTCCCATGAGCCAAGGATCACTCGGCGCGACCTCACCAGAAGATATGTTCGAGACTCTCAGCATCCATGGCAAGGTCACGAAGTTGGTCTGAAGGTCGATTAGAAGGCTCGTAGCTCTCAACAGAGATGTGAAAGGCAAGATATCTCATCCAAGGGAAACTCCACAATTCTGGGAGCAATTGGCGGGATTCAACAGAATCTCATAGTTATCCTAATTGCCTACTGTTATGAAATGTAGAGACCCAATCTAGGAGGTAACGGACTTTCTAATTTTTTAACAAAAATACACACTCAGCCTACGGACAAAACAAAGTAACCAAGGAATTCTGAGTAACAAACATTAGAAAAGTCTCCCTCAGAACTGTTCTTATCCCTGATTACTCTCATAATACTGACTTAGGCATCGGAGCTCTTTCCCCGGTGACAGCCCACTTTAGTGAACGTATTCTCTTCATTTTCTCAGGTTGTTGACCATAGGGGTGAGGTTCGGTTCGATTTCAGTTTTTAAAATCGATTTTTTTTATTGGAGGAGAAAATACAAAACCAACCGTACCTATAGTTGGTTCTGTTTCGATTTTTCAGGTTCAGCTTCGGCTTTTATTCGGTTATCCAATGGGTAACTGAAATTACCCAACTTCAAAGGAAAAATAAAAATAGTAAAAAATTTCGGGAAAAAAGGTTAATTTCGTAATCGATCAAATAAAAATGGAAAAAATTAAGATAAAATATTAAAAATTATAAGAAAAATAAAAATTAAAAGAATTTTAAAAAAAATTATTATCTCATAAAATGCAAATACAAATTACAAATAATGGGGAAAAAAATGTATTAGTGCCAAGAAAAAAAGGTAGTTGAAAGAAAAGAATAATTTCAAAGAAAAAATAAAAATTCAAAAAAATCAAAATTGTGTCGTCTATGGTACAACCATGTGGATATAATGCCATGCCTTCAGTCACTGAGCTAGGACTGCAAATGTTAGTGTCTCATAGCGTTAATAGAAAACTAACCATGGGTTAATCGACGGTTTTTTTTGCAATCATAGAAACCAACCGAATCGAACCTAACTACAAGTTGGGTTTGGTTTTAAACCGACCCATTAACAAAAAAACCGAACCCATCTCAATCCATTTCGGGTCGGGTTGGGTCGAGCGGTTAATCGAGTCGATGCTCACCCCTAATTGACCGCGGAATTCATTAGGACCTATGGGCTGACCCGAAGTTCATTTTGGAACCCCATCACTTCTAGCACCGTCTGTGGGAAGTTGTGAAACAAAAAGCCTACCTTTCTTTCCAATTTCCAAGAAAAACAAATAAGCAATCCTGATGACTTAGTATCAATCGTCACATGTTCAGTCGCCTCGCCGTAGCAAGCCACCCAGCAGAATGCAATTGCGCATTGGCGAAATAGTGCCAGAAATGCCACCATCGGCGCAAGTTGCGGACTATAATAATCCGGTGCCTAACACTCAATAGGACCAACAGCAGCCAACATAGTTTGGCCTATCTCGGATGGTCCCGGCCAGCCCTACAGCTGTGCATGAAAGGACAGAGCAGGGACAACCCGATCCCACTACTAATGGCAACAATTCTAGACTACCCAGGCCACAGAGATCTTGGAGGACCCAGATATCAATGCCGACCGAACTCGTGGAAAGAATGGTGTCGGCCCTGGAGGAGATTTCCAGCAAAGGAGATTAATTATCCACTGGAAGTACTCCAGTTCCCTCCCGGAGCGATTCAAAGGCCAGGCGGAATGTGCATAGCCTAGCTGGCCTCCTCCTTCAGAAGCAAGGAACGGCCTCCAACCTGATGAGCATGGTCAAGAAACAAGGTTGAGAAAAAGTAAAGTCACAAAGGGGAAGAACCCAACCTGTAACCAACCTTAGAGATACCCTCAACAATGGAGGGGGCTATGATTTAACAGACAGCCTCAACCGAATAGCCATCTCAAGAAGTCAAGGACAGGATGCCATCCCTGAAGAGCAGGAGAGCTCGCTACGAACTCCTCTTGGAGTAAGGAAGCCTTCTCGACGTAGCCTGATCGAAATGATAGGAGATAATGCTCGAGGGATAGCCCCCATTCCACTGAGGAGAGCAACTCCCCCAGGCAATCAGGAGCAACAGAACAATGTGGATCTTACTAAGCCTTCGCCGTTTGCCCATAGCATCCGCACCACTCGGATGCCACCAAGATTCAAAGCCCCATACCTGGAGGTGAAATATGAGGGTACAGGGGAGCCTCAACAACACATTGACGAATATGCCTCCTATATGGAGATGTTCGAGTACCCCAACCACGTTAAGTGCAGAGCCTTTCCGTAGACACTGACCAAAAAGGCCTACTCTTCGTTAAAGGGCATCCTTGAAGCAAGCATCTCAAGCAGGACACAACGGAAGGAGCTGTTCCTGAATAATTATCAGAGTAGCACGAGGGGCGAAAAAGACATCAATGACTTCTTTACCATTAAATAGAAGGTCGGAGAAAGCACCCGCAGCGACTACAGTCGATTCAATGATGAGGCAGTCGAGATCGAGCAGAAAATTGATGCCATTTACATCACTGCTTTGAAACGAGGTTTGCAAGGAGCTACAAAAGCTTCTTGAAAAACTGATAAAGGCTAAGGAGACAACAGTCCAAAAGAAAATCCCTGGCTTTGCCTCAGCAACTGAAAGAGACAACAAGGGGCATCTAAGGTTCAAACAAAAATCGAAGACGGATTGGAAAAACCCTCAATCACAAGAAGGGACCTCAGACAAGAGGAGAAAGACCATCCCCGACCTTGTGACCACCACTCTCAAACGTCATGAGCAAAAATCCTAGTGGTCATGGAGAAAAGAGGACTCCTGAAGCTACCTAGGCCTCTCAAGAGTCCTGTGGCCAAAAGAGACCCAGCCAAGTTCTGTCACTACCATAAGGGACCATGGCCATCTTACTGAAGACTGCTTCGACCTGAAGCGAGAGATTGAGAGGCTTGTGAAGGAAGGTCACTTGCAAGAGTTCTTGGCTACGAATTCTGGCCTTGTGAATCCACCTCCAACTGCCCCACACAACCAGCAACATCCGGTTGGTGAAATAAAGGCCATCAAAAGGAGGTGCAAGCGAGCCTGAGGAGGAGATTCAGAACAATTTACAATGTCTGTCTAGATTGGCAACTTCCTAGTATGCAAAATAATGGTGGACACTGGGAGTGCTGTGAATGTCCTATACTGCAAGGCATTCGACCAAATGGGGATAGACAAGAGCTCATTGATAAGGTTAGACACTGCTCTGACCAGCTTTAACTACAGCACAACCTATGCTGATGGGATTCTTCAAGTCCCAACTATAGTCCGTGTGAGTGGCAAGGAGGTCACTCAGGTCAAGGATTTGATGGTGGTTGACGCCCTTGGAACTTATAATTGAATCCTAGGCAGAAGGGGGGTCATGGACCTGAGAGTAGAACTATAACATGAAAATCCAGCTCGGGGACGCATGGATTACCATCGAGAGAGACAGACAGTAGGTTGCCGAATGTTACCTGGCTGACGATAAAAAGAAGAGCTTTGCGGAGGCTCAAGCAGGAGGAATGCATTGACCTCCCGAAGGTGGATGACAACCTCCTAATTCAGGCAACTAGTAGAGGAGAGAAAGTTTTCCTCAAACCGAAGTTCACTGAGAAAGACATCACAATTGTAGAGTTATTACCTCTAAAGATTAAAGGGAAGCTTGTGGATTCCCTCCAAGAGTACCCGAGAGTCTTCGCCTGGCAACCCAACGACCTCAAAAGAGTCGGAGGTCAAGCCAGTGAAACAGAAGAAGAGGACCTTCACCCCTGAGCGCAATGAGGTCATAGCTCGAGAAGTTCAAGCTCTTCTTGATGAAGGAATTCTGAAAGAGATGGTATACCCTGAACAGTTGGTCAACCCAGTTGTAGTCCCAAAGAAAGAAGGGACATGGAGGATGTGTGTGGACTTCACCGTACTTCACAAGTATTACTAGAAGGACTCCTATCCCCTTCCAAGCATGGAGCAGGTGGTGGATTCTATAGCTAGATATCAGTGGTTATGCTTCCTAGACGCTTACAAGGGATAAGACCAAATCTCAATGGCTATTGAAGACATTTAGAAAACCTCATTCATCACAAAGGTTGGAACATACTGTTATACCAAGATGCTATTCGACCTGAAAAATGCAAAGGTAGAGTTCCAGCGAGCTATGCACAAAGTCTTCAAAAAAAAGTTTAGGAGGAACATCGAGGTCTACGTGGATGACATCGTGATCAAGTCCAGGACCTCAGAAGACTTTATTGAGGACATTAGGGAAACTTTCAAGACCCTGAAAGCTGCCCACATGAAGCCCAATCAAGAGAAGGGCACATTTGGAGTCTCGGTTGGTAAATTTCTTGGCTTCATGACCTCGGAAAAAGGCATTGATGCCAACCCAAAAAAGATCAAATTCTTGTTAGATATGGAACCTCCCAGAAACGTCAAGGAGGTACAGAGTCTAGCGAGGAAGATGGCAGCATTGGGACGCTTTATCAGCAAAATGGTGGATAAGGGGGAAAAATTTTATGACAATATAAAGAAGACAAAGGACTTCCAATGGATCGAGGACTGCCAAGCAGCATTCAACTCGTATCACCTAGGTTAAGAGAAGAAATTTGCATGTACTTAACTGCAACGGAAAAGGCAATCAGCTCAGTGCCATTAGTAGAAAGGTCAGGTCAGCAATTCCCTGTTTACTATTTTAGTCGATTGTTCTGAGGTCCAGACACTAGATATTCGGACCTCGAGAAGTTCTTGGACCTCATTGTCATCACTTCAAGAAAGTTAAAGACATATTTTGAAGCTTACCCGATAAGAGTTCTAACCAATTTACCACTAAAGCAAGCTCTGGCAAAGCCTAAACTATCGAGCAGAACAATATCAAATCAAATTTGATCCATGGAAAGACATCAAAGCTCAAGCTCTCTTAGACTTTGTAAAAGCATGCATTAGAGCTCCACTGGAACTCACCAACACTTGGGAAGACAATGTTTGGACCATGTATACAGATGGTGTTGGATATGCCCTAAGACCATATGATGATTTTAGTTAGTTGGCATAATTTTGTATCATGATGCTATTTATATCATTATATAATTTACTTTTATATTTGCGTTTCATTAAATAAATTATGTAATGTCCTT